>SAYR01026963.1:2013419-2034162 GCA_004382745.1 Argopecten irradians irradians | reverse complement strand
TTACTTGTGATCCCCCCATCTTACCTGTGATCCTCATTTTACCTGTGGATCCCCTTTTTTAACCTGTGATGCCAAATCTACCTGAGAATTTCCTGGACATAAAGCCGCAGTAATCTAAATCGATGGGTAGGATCCTAACAGGTCCTGCCTAGTGCCCCAGTCGGTGATGAATGAAAGCCCATGGGCGGGGTCTCTTTGTGAAGCCTGGGAAGGTCACTGGTACAAGTAAACACAGGGCTCAGGTAATAAGCCACGCCCACTAATTGCCACCGCGCCATTCCACTGCTAGTTGTTTCCAAATTCATTGTTATTCCTCCATTAAGTTTAACCCTTTATACAAAAAAAAACAAACATAAAGAAGGGATCTTTGCCTCTCGAGGGTTTTTCCATTCTTTTTCAAGAAATTTAAAAAAGGGGGCAATTTTTAATGTTTCTTTTTCAATTTTACCCCACTTTTTCTTTAAAATTTTGTTGATTACATTAACGTCCTATTTTTTAAAAAAACAAAGCCCAGGGGGGGGTTTCATGTTAAGGGGGGACGGGGGGGGGCCCATTCCCCCAAATGTATTTTTTTTGCCGGTCTTTGTGACTTTCAATAATTAATTTCAGGTTATGTGGAATCGTTATCTCTACATTCACCACAACGTCTCAGTGATGGGTTATGTGGAATCGTTATCTCTACATTCACCACACCGTCTCAGTGGCAGGTTATGTGGAATTGTTATCGCTACATTTACCACAGCGTCTCAGTGACAGGTTATGTGGAATCCTTATCTCTACATTCACCACAACGTCTCAGTGATGGGTTATGTGGAATCGTTATCTCTACATTCACCACAACGTCTCAGTGACAGGTTATGTGGAATCGTTATCTCTACATTCACCACAACGTCTCAGTGATGGGTTATGTGGAATCGTTATCTCTACATTCACCAAAACGTCTCAGTAATGGGTTATGTGGAATCGTTATCTCTACATTCACCACAACGTCTCAGTGGCGGGCGATATGGAATCTTTATCTCTGCTGCATTCCCCCTGGCCCACAGTGTCTCAGTGACTGGTTATGTGGAATAGTTATCTCTACATTTCCCACATCGTCTCAGTGGCGGGCTATATGGAATCTTTATCTCTACATTCACCACAGCGTCTCAGTGGCGGGTCATACCTGTGATCACCCTCATCTGACCTTTGATCACCCATCTAACCTGTGATCCCCCATCTTACATGTGATCCCAATCTTACCTGTGATCCCCCATCTTACTTGTGATCCCCCATCTTACATGTGATCCCCCATCTTACTTGTGATCCCCATTTTACCTGTGATCCCCCATCTTACCTATGATCTCCCATCTTTCATGTGGTCCCCCGTCTTACATGTGGTCCTCTGTCTTACATGTGGTCCCCCGTCTTACCTTTGATCCCCATCTTACCTGTGATCCCCCATCTTACCTGTGATCTCCAATCTTACCTGTGATCCCCCATCTTGCATGTGGTCCCTCTTCTTACCTGTGATCCCCAATCTTACATGTGATCCCAATTTTACCTGTGATCCCCATTCTTACCAATGATCCCCAATCTTACATGTGGTCCCCCGTCTTACATGTGATTCCCCATCTTACTTATGATACCCATCTTACATGTGATCCCCATGTTACCTGTGACCTCCATCTTACCTGTGATCTCCCGTCTTACCTGTGATCCCAAATCTTACATGTGATCCCCCATCTTACCTGTGATCCCAAATCTTAATTGTAGTCCCCTGTCTTACCTGTGATCCCCAATCTTACATGTGATCCCCCATCTTACATGTGATCCCCAATCTTACTTGTGATTCTCAATCTTACATGTGATCCCCCATCTTACATGTGATCCCCAATCTTGCATGTGATCCCCAATCTTACATGTAATATCAATTTTTCCTGTGATCCCCCATCTTACCTGTGGTCCCCCATTTTACCTGTGATCCTAATTTTACCTGTGATCCCCCATCTTACCTGTGATCTTCCCATCTTACTTGTGATCCCCATCTTACAAATGATCCCCATTTTACCTGTGATCCTAATTTCACCTGTGATCCCCCATCTTACCTGGGATCTTCCCATCTTACTTGTGATCCTCCATCTTACATGTGATTTCCCATTTTACATGTGATTTCCCTATCTTACATGTGATTCCCCATCTTGCCTGTGATCTTCCCATCTTACATGTGATCCCTTATCTTACATGTGATCCCCATCTTACCTGTCCCTATCTTGCCTGTGATCTTCCCATCTAACCTGTGATCCCCCATCTTACATGTGATCCCCATTTTACCTGAGATCCCCCTTCTTACCTGCGATCCCCATCTTACATGTGATTCCCTATCTTACATGTGATTCCCCATCTTACTTGTGATCTCCCATCTTACTTGTGATTCCCATCTTACAAGTGATCCCCATTTTACCTGTGATCCTAATTTTACCTGTGATCCCCCATCTTACATGTGATCCCCATTTTACCTGAGATCCCCCTTCTTACCTGCGATCCCCATCTTACATGTGATTCCCTATCTTACATGTGATTCCCCATCTTACATGTGATCTCCCTACCTTACTTGTGATCCTCCTTCTTATCTGTGATCCCCCATCTTACCTGTGATCTTCCCATCATACATGCGATCACCCATCTTACCTTTGATCCCCCATCTTACCGGTGATCCCCAATCTTACCTGTGATCCCCCATCTTACATGTGATCACCCATCTTACATGGTGATCCCTATTTTACGCTGTGATCCCCCATCTTACCGTGATCCTCGCCATCTTACCTGTGATCCGCCCATCTTACTGCAACCCCATCTTAATTTGTGTCCCCCATCTTACCTGTTTGATCCCATCTTTACCTGTGATCCAATCTTACTGTGATCCAATCTTACTGTGGATCCCATTTACATATAATCACTCATCTTTACTGTAATTCCCCATCTTACTTGTGATCCCCATCTTAACCTGTGATCCTCATTTTACTTGATCCCATTTTAAGCCTGTTGATTCCCCTCTTACTGTGATCGCCCCATCTTACATGTGATCCCTTATCTTACATGTGATCCCCGATCTTACCTGTGATCCCAAATCTTACCTGTGATCCCCTATCTTACTTGTGATCCCCCGTCTTACCTGTGATCCCCCATCTTACTTGTGATCCCCCATCTTACCTGTGATCCCCAATCTTACCTGTGATCCTCATTTTACCTGTGATCCCCATTTTACCTGTGGTCCCAAATCTTACCTGAGAACTGGAACAAAGCCCCTAGGTAGGAATCGATGGTAGATCCTAGCAAGCCTGCTAGTGCCCCAGTCGGGATGATGAGCCATTGGGCGGGGCTCTTGTGAAGCTGGAAGTCACTGGTACAAAGTAACAGGGTCAGGTAATAAGCCACGCCCACTAATGCCCCGCCCATTCCACTGCTTAGTGTTCCAATCATTGTTATTCCTCCATTAGTACCTATACAACATAGAAGGATGCCTCTGGTCATTCTTCAGATAAAGCATTAATGTCATACACTTTTATTTGTTGATTAATTAACGTCCTATTAACAGCCAGGGTCATGTAAGGACGGCCATCCATGTATGCGGTGTGATGCGTGTTTGTGTGTGTCCTGGGAAACTGCGGTATTCGTGTTGTGCCTTCTTGTATAGTGGAACTGTTACCCTTTTTATAGTGCTATATCACTAAAGCATGCAACTGAAGACACCAAGCAACACATCCCATCCGATCACATTATACTGGCAACGGGCGAACCAGTCGTCCTACTCCCTGTATGCTGGGGGCTAAGCAGGAGCAGAAACTACCACTTTTATAGACTTTGGTTTGTATCGGCCCGAATAGTTAATCCATAAAACACTTGCATTCAGTACCTACCAATGCAATTCCTGCTCACTCTTACTGTACCACCTGGCTACCAATGGTCAATTTGATAGCAAGAACGAACAACAGGATTTCTAATACAACTTTTGGTTGTCAATGATATCGAGATACATTTTAAGTCAGTTTTCATAAAAATTCACAATGGCAGAGTGGTTTTCTGTATGTTTAGACCAAATGACAATATGAAAAGGTAGGTATAAGAGAGAAAAATAGTCTTACTTATAGAAATATGGATAGGAATATTCTCTCCTTTGAATCAATTAATCATTGGAAATCTAAAGGTTTCATCACATTCACTGAAATTCCTAACTTTCGTACTTTGATAATTAGGCCTGTTGCCTTGCTTTGGCAATCAATGTCTAATAAAAAGAAATAGTTCTCAATAAACCTGGTCATAATGTCTTGTAATAACCCAATGTATATAGTAATATATCTGACAGCAAGCTCATCATAATCATAAAAAGTAAATCACACAAAATCTACCGAAGTAAACACTCCATTATAAGCCTGTCGGAGTTCTCTCCCATGGATAGAAATGTCCAAACTACAGTTATTACTGGAAATTATAATGGTGGGTATCCATTACAGTTATTACTGGAAATTATAATGGTGGGTATCAGTTATTACTGGAAATTATAATGGTGGGTATCAGTTACAGTTATTACTGGAAACTATAATGGTGGGTATCAGTTACAGTTATTACTGGAAATTATAATGGTGGGTATCAGTTATTACCGGAAATTATAATGGTGAGTATCAGTTACAGTTATTACTGGAAATTATAATGGTGGGTATCAGTTACAGTTATTACTGGAAATTATAATGGTGGGTATCAGTTATTACTGGAAATTATAATGGTGGGCATCAGTTACAGTTATTACTGGAAATTATAATGGTGGGTATCAGTTATTACTGGAAATTATAATGGTGGGTATCAGTTATTACTGGAAATTATAATGGTGGGTATCAGTAAGTTAACTAATAGGATATCATAGCCTTCTTATGATCGTTTATAGTATATACTTTGGCTGCAACATGGTATATTCAAAGTCGCAGGTTCCCTTAAAATGATTTGCCTATACTAATTCAGCATTGATATTTCTAACTGGTAGTAACTGTTGTACTACTTATCATCAAATAGGATCAACTATTAGATGAACCTCAAATGAACCAAAAATTGTTTCCGTTATTTCATAATTGATTTCCCCGAGTGATAAATCAATGATAAAATATAGTTTGATTGTATTATTTATATCACTAATCTATTTGTTACTTCAATGTCTTACAAAATGTGGTAAGAAAATTTTACTTTGTTTATCTACATGCTATGTACTGCCTAACACTATTCCATAAAGGCACAATAAAATCAAAACCAATTCACTAACCAGATTTATTGATTATCAAGTTGCATAATTCATCCAATTTCAACTGGCCATTCCAAACGCATCTTCGAGATGACATAAGTCTGCTAGAGTTATCTCCCTTGAAGCATTCTTAGGCTATTATTACATGTAAATTAGACTGCCTTCAGGCAGTAAGTTTCATAAACATTTCTTAACTTTAAGGAATCTCTTAAATTAAAATTCCCCATAGGAAAGCATTACATCAGTTAAGGGAAAATCTTAAGGAGTTTTCCTTAACTTCTGTAATGCTTTTCTATAGAGAATTTTAAGCTAAAGGATTCTTTAAGTTAAGAAATATTTGTGAAACTGGGCCCAGGTAACAGATGTCAATTGACAAAAATTGTAATGAATTTGATCCAAATTTTTCTGTAATAAAAATCCCATATTGAATATTTCAGGTTGTGTGCATGATAGCACAGCTGATGTAGTTGAATCTAAGATACATATATGTATGAAGAAAGCATTCCTTACAAAACTATATCTATATTTATACAAAAATAAATCAAGACCTTTTGAGAATGGTAAAGCTCACCACTGGCAGCCTTACGATAACTCTTCTTCCCGGATTCTATACCGGAAGTTGTTATTAGTCTCGCTCCTAGAAGTTTTTAAGAAAATGCCGGACAAAACGTCCAGTTGTTGTGTGCTAATTTATTTGATTTAAATATGCTAAGGTTAGTGCAATACACTTTGTAAAAAGAATCTAATATAACATTATTCTTGTTAGTCTTCTATACTGAATTATAACTTTTTACAGGATACAAGTGAATTCTTTAGTGAAACATAATGGATAAGTAAATTTTCCATAACAAACAATAAAATATACCTACATACCCAAGATACATGTAATACAATTCTATTTCATTGATAAAAAAATAATAATAAAAAAAACTAAACTTTATAGATAACTATATGCATTAGTCCACTTGACAAAGCGAATAATGAAATACATACACATCAAACTTTCACAGAATTTAGAATTTAGTCTTTATCTATACCTTGGCATATGAAATTGAGGCCTTAAAAAGGGGGAGAGGCGCTAATTGGGTCAAATACGCTAAACATGAATTAATGTCTGTGTACTATATGAGTTACCTTTTGGTACTTTTCGTAGCGATGTGATGAGTCGGGGTGTGGTATTGACACTGAAAACAGTTCCAATCTCCGAGGCAAATGTATCACCACAGCTACAGGCCAGAGCACCCATGACGGCCATGGAGAAGAGGGAGGAGTTGTACCACATCTGGAAGTCGACAACCTTCTCCGTACACCCACTGTCCAACATGTAAAGTACAGCAAACTGAGCTGCGATCCCGCCATTACACAGCACCTGTATCCAATTTCTCTGGCCTCCTGTTTATACAATAATCAGTATACATATATATTCCGTCTTTAGATTTTACAGAGTTAGCTCCCTTTTGGGTAGGTATCGATTGTTAAGTCATTATTTTGTGAGTGCAATTCACATCGCTTTCCCTGAAAAGTATGACGTTACGCTTGCATGATGTCAAAATCAATACCTACCCACATGGGCTGATAACTATGTAATATGCAAAGAGGGAATAGTTTTCTTTTAAGTGTTTCTGTCTTCTTCTTCAATTTTTAAGCAACACTTTTTAGAAGGGAATGTTTTTTACCTCAGTTTGAGAACAACAATTTCCAGAAATAAACAAAATTGCAAAATTTAGTAGACACATATAAACACAATTATAAATTATTTATTGTTCAAATGATGTACTGTTGATGCTCGGTCTACGGTGGGTGGATCGTCTTTAATCTGTGGACCCTAATTATTTGGTCTCAAAGTTTCAATCCTGATAATCTCTCTTCCATAAGTATACATCACAGAGTGGTAATAGTGTCTGCATTTCCAGGGATATCCCTCTTCATCAGCCCAACATACATGTACTACTAAGGTAACATTAAAGGGAAATAATGATTGTATTTTAATCAAATTTGTATGTCTAAATTTGTTGTTTTTTAATAACTGCAGGAAATCATACAATAGTTTTTTATGGAATAAGTCTTCTTTGATACTCCAGAGGTTACTATCACTGACGTTATATCCACCCCTGAATTATCTCATAGTAAAACTGGAGGTAACAGAACAGAACTGGTAATTCAGTCCTTTGAAGTGTATCAAAAGAGCCAAATAAATGTAAAGTGGTTGAATGTGTGACTTTGAAATTTAAGCGTCACACTCTCTGTAGTCTGCAAAGGAAATTTTTGAAGGCCTGTGATTAGTTCAAATGTTTCCTCCTGAGCTGCCTTCATTTTTACTATGAGATAGTCCAGGGATGGATATAAACCGCTGGAGTATCGAGAATGGGAACAAGTATTCAATAAACATTTTGTTGTAATCTCACCTTCTTTGAAATCTTCTTCAAACTTTTTCTTAATCGACGATTTGTACTTTGTGGCTTTTGATGCCAGTACAAAAAATGTTAATAGACAGGCACAGAAACAAAGGCTGCTGATGGTAAGGATGAAACCAATTACCAGTCCTACAATAACAAAGTGTTGTCTTATTCTTACAAGAATTTGAAATCAATAACAACAGGCCAATTGGCCTCAAAGGTCAGCTGAGTTTTAGATGAAACAAAGACAAATCAACACTATATATTGGCCCATTGCACCCATCAGGCTCTTAAAATCCGTCAAAGATTTGATCATTTTGACATTTTAATTTATGAGGATTATTTGATTTCATCACATCTGTGAATTCAGAAGAAGGTTTTTGAAATTTTCATTATTTTGCGCCTTTTTGACCCCACCTCTTGGCCCCGCCTCCTGGCCCCTGAGGGACAGCCGGGACTAATTTGGATATGATGCTAAAATGCTATATCTTAGTTTAATAATTCTAACCAAGTTTGACTCATTTCATACGAAAACTGAGCAAATAATGCTCATTTATGTGTTATCCCTACATTAACTGCAGTAAATTTGCAGACCTCCTCCCCTGGGGAAAATCTCAGACCCAAGAGCCAAGATGAAATTCACATTTTTTCATAGAGGGCATTAAGACTTTTTGACTACGTACTTCATTTGTTTACATCTGTGAATTCATAAGATTTTGAAAACAGTAGCCATTTTGACAACTTTTGACCCCACTCTCAGTCTTTGTGGGTCAGCAAAGACCTCTTTAGCAATGATGTTAACATATGATCTTAGACTAATGATTCTAACCAAGTTGGATTCATTTCTATGAAAATGGAACAATAATGATCAAAAATATGTTTTTCCTATATAAACTAGTATTTGATTCCTCTCCAGGGAAAATCAGAGACCCCATGGCCATGAAATTCCTAATTTGTTTATAGGGCCTTAAGACCATTCTATCTATAAAAAGTATTTGATTTCATCCCAGGCGACAAAATCAAATCTGGATAAGTTTTGGATCTATAATGAGTTAATCATCATTATCGTCACAAACGGTACAGCCATTTCAACAGCCATCACATTTATGATTTAAATATATATATATGTGTCATAAATAACCCACTCTTAGTAGTTAGCCTCATAAGCGAGGAACAGTAATAAAAAAGATATCACAGATCAAAATAGTGCCACAGGCTTGTTTCTTCTTCCTCGTGTAACAAACCTGTAATAGCCCCAGATTTGTCGAGACTGCGTTTTTTCAGGCCCCATTTTGTAACCAGTACTGGAATAATAGCAGCCATTAACCATCTCCAAGGGTTCACACAATGTGTACCTGTCAATCAAAACCAAACACTGCTATAATTATCTTTATTGCCTTAATATTGGTAATTTAGAAATTATGCATAGAGCTCTGGAAAACATCGAAGAGAGTGAAAATAACATCAAATCAAAAAAAATATATATATATATTCTTTTTAATGTTCTACCTTGGAAACAATGCTGCTTTAATATAATTCTAAAGCGGATTAATTAAAGGATTATTTACACAGGATTTAGTATACATGTAAATGAGCACATATTGATATACATGCAGACATGTACGTGAATTGCGGCCTGAACCTAGGAATAAAAGTAAGAAAATGGATACAAGTCTACCACTCAACAAATCAAGATAAGATCTCTCTAGTCATGAGTCACATTATGGTATTTTTTTCTACCAGAGTTGCTGTAATATTCAGCAGATATTCTAACTGAATAACGTGTATCTCCAATCTTGTGTGTATACTACATTTTGTACGTGTACGTAATGTGCACGCAATATAGAATTGTATTCGATAACCTAATTGACAGCTGTTTATCTTTTGAAAATTAAATATTACCGTCATTAAATATCGTGTAGACCAAACTGACGAGCCAGCAAGCAATGCTAACCGGCATAGCAAACGCCAACAACATCACCAGCCACATCTTGAAAGTACAGGAAGCAATATCCGGAAATGAAGGAAACCCCTAATTTTCCCACAATGCACCACGGAATTCTATTAATAGAAAATAAATGATACATTTCAGAAAATCAAAGTACTGCTAGTACTCCTAGTCAGACATGTAAAGCATTCCCTGTTTACAAAACATGTGAAGTATATATAACTATTCTTGAATTCTTAAACTGCAGGTCAAAGTCACATATGGCACTCTATTCAATCAGAAAACAAACAGATTTTTTCTTCATGTTTAGAAAATGATGATATAAAAAACAATTTAGATTTAAAATTCAGAGAAAAAAAATTATTGAAAAAGTAGGTTTTAACTGACCAAACATTCATTTTTTTTAAATCTGTTAACATTTACTATTCTGCAAATAGCACCTCAATCATATACATTAATTACATATATTACTGTGACATGACATTAGAATCAATATACATAATGTATTACAATCACATAGATATTTATCGCACCTGGGACAGAAATGTCCCCCAAATGATTGGCGGAGAGCCGTTAAGTGGTGTAACCCTAACACTTTATAGGGGTCAGAAAATTTATGGTGCAATATGGCGGCTCTCGCCCTCGCTTCAATATTTAAACACATTCTCTTAAACGAAATATACCATTTTATTACTTTTAAAATATATATGCTTTTTTGTGTAAAATTAACTTAAATCGTATTTATACTTCAAATTAAACGAAAGATGCGAGTTGTCTACCCTATGCCAGTTTGCAAGTTGATGACACGGTGAAAGTCAAACGTAATTCCTTCCGTGTTCATAAACAAAAACAAATGTGAAATCGAATCATCATAATCACTCTCATTGTATGTGACAGTTCATTAAAATGCTGTTAATACATTTAAAAAAGTGTCATTTTGAAAACAATGGGCTCCATATTCGAGTCCATAGTATTCCTTGTCCAGTTCTTTTTCCACCAAATGAAATGACGTTTTTGTTTTTCTTAATGACAGAATATAAAAAAGATATCCTAATCCTTATTCATATATTCGGTGAAATCCATGAAATTGTGCATTTTAAAGGGACATAAACCTTAAATAATTTGTTTTGTATGCTTAGATATGGTTTTCAGATGTTTATTGAATATTTAATTACAATGATTGGTCATCTAAAACGACAGGAAAACGTGGGGAATACCTACTTCAAAAATGATAAAAATAGACCGTCATATTCTATTTTTCGAACACAAAACGAAAGCTGGCCGAAAGCGAGGTTATAATGAACAATAAACTTGCTGACGTGACAAGGAATATTAGTTTTCCACTTTTCAAAAATATTTTCTAATTTACGATGGTTGACAAATGAAGTTTAAGCCATAATTGTTATACAACAACAATTTGTATTTAGCGTAAGAATGATAAGTCAAAAGTCAAACAAGACTTTTCATTCGATCATGACAGGGCACCGCGAAGGGAGGTTCCTGACTTCATTGCAAATCAAAAAAATCTTAGCACTTGTTAGCACTTTTTGTTTGTGTGTTTTTTTGTGTGTTTTTTTTTTTTTTTTGCATATAGATACATCAGGATTTCGACATTTTGAAATAATTTGCGTGCCATTTGTTTTTCTTCCTAAAACCGTGAAGCTGTTCTAATAACCATCACACAAAGAAGTCACTCATTCCTCATTGTTGTGGAGAATCCATTTTCCAAAGAATTTTGAATATGATTCACCATAAGTAGCAATGTCATTATCGACTATTTCTCTATTTCTTTTAGTTCTTACTGGTAAATCAGTACAACATATAAATTGACGATAATTACCACTTTTTAAGGCTTCAGACCATCCTCCTGGAAACTCCATAAATATTTTGGTTGCAAAGCCAGCATACATGGATGCCGTGATTTTCCCTCTGCTACCGCCTTTTGGGCTGGCCAGGAACTCTTCGAATTATCTGTAATGGTTTAAAATGTAACCGTAGATATGTTTAACGATCATAACCATTCGCCGAAGTTTAGAATCCCTCGAATATATTTCTAACATAGCTTGAATACAGGTTGGCTAACCAAGCCATATTATAAGGTTATTTTTAATTTTCTCAAAGGCATCTTGTTCACCAGTACAGTACCGAAGGTTAAAGGAAAGAGATCAGTCAAGGTCAGGAATATAATTGCTTGTTGCAATCAAATCAAATTACGTCTTCCCATAGTTGTGCCTTACGGAATGAATGGTATTTTCCAGCAAACGCTTGTCTTGTTTTCTCATTTTTGTAGATGAAAAAGGAAAAACTCCCTATTAAGTCAATAAATGTGATATAGCAGACCTTTTTATTCTGGAACTTCTCTCTTTTTTGTATAGGAGTTGTTTTCGTTGTTGGGTATCCAAATGGTGGAATTTTTTAAGGTGAACGGACACCTCCTTTACCCTAAGCAGGCATCCGTCTACTAGACACGGCTTTTTCGACTTGTTTGTTTCGCTGAAAAAAAATCCATTGAAACAAGGATTTAGTAAAGCTATACAAGATGTATTGTTACATGGTGATAATGCATGTAACTCAGATAATTATTCAAATATTAAATGTTTCTAATTTCAAATATCGTTTCAAGTCACTAGATTATTTAACACTTTAAATGAATCTTCGATCGCAACAATTTTCACAGCTTACATGCAATCATTCCTAAAGATATCCATGAAAAAGTAAGCTATACGAATACTTGAGATCCATTGGAGAGATATGAAGATGGTATTTTCTATCTTTTTTTCGCTCTTCGTGAAAATATCAGTTATGAATGAGTACAATAACAAATTTGTCAATTGCACTTTGCCTTCATTTCAATTGAGGCATATTCCAATTATTGCCTCCATTTGGAGGAACTATCTTTTGATCAAGCATGTTTCCTTTTGAGATGTTCTGCCACACAGGAAAATTCGAGGAGGCACTCAGAACGAGTGGCTGAAATAACAGCAAAATTTGATGCTGCGCGTAAAAAAACATGAAATTAAAAAAACCATGCACAAAACACAATGATCGTTAAACGTCTTATATTGAAACTGAAGATATGGATTGAATGATCAGTCATTAGGAAATTCCACACCAGACAGCCTGATTAATACGTAATAGTAATAGTACGTACCTACAGGAGGAGATTCATTCAACTCCCAACCATATATGCTTTATGTACATTTTTCATATCTAATTAAATTTAATCCTTGTACACATTTATAAGCAGTGGGGTCACTAAAAGGAAATTAACGAATATGCAACTTGGCTAAATTAGCGTGTGAGCGTCGAAGGCGAGAGATTTTGGTGTTTTAGGGGTCTGAGGGTGACCTCCGGGAAAAATATTGTAATTTAGAATGGCTGAGATGAGTTTTACAATGTATTTTAATGATTTTGCGAGTGCCCGAAAGCGCGAGATTTTGGTGGTGGGGGTCTGGGGCCTCCCCCGGAAAAAAATTACGATTTAGAATGGCTTAGATGAGTTTTACGATGCATTTTGATGAATTTGCGAGCCCTCAAAGGCGCGAGAATTTGGTGTAAGGGGGGGGGGGGGGCCGGGGGTCTCCCCCGGGCAAAAAAAAAATACGATTTAGAATGGCTGAGATGAGTTTTAAGAGGTATTTTAATGATTATAAAGCGTACTTAACATGGTAATTTTTCGATTTAGAATGAATAATTGTGTCGCCATAACATTATGCAACCCTCTACTCGATCTGAATATACGGTTCACACCATCGGAACATTGTTGTGTAACATAAAAAAATGAATTAATTGTCTCGCTAAGACATATAAACAAATTGATCTTTTAAGTGACATTTTTTAAATGTACATATAATCCCTTGAATGAACACTTTAGTCTAGTTCGTGTGTATTGAATTTTTTTTACTATTCAAGGTTTGACATTATGTGCTTGAACTGTTTAAGGAAATGCGCCGCGCAGCGGAAAAATTTCTAGAATGAAGTACGAAAAATGTGCAGGAGGACCCTTTTTTCTTTCAAATAAACATTTTTAGAAAATTCAGTCGGCGAAAATGGGGGGGGGGCAAAAAGACATGTTTGCCCCCCGTCCTGGGGAACGAGGGGGGGGCAGTTGCCCCCCCTCCCCCCGCTTCCTACGCCCCTGGTGATGACATAACGTCAGTATTGGCAGGTGATAAAATGACATGACGCCAGTATTGGCAGGTGATAAAATGACATGACGTCAGTATTGCCAGGTTATGTAATGACATGCCGTCAGTATTGGCAGGTGATGAAGTGACATGACGTCAGTATTTACAGGTGATGAAATGACATGACGTCAGTATTGGCAGGTGATAAAATGACATGCCGTCAGTATTGGCAGGTGATGAAGTGACATGACGTCAGTATTTACAGGTGATGAAATGACATGACGTCAGTATTGGCAGGTGATAAAATGACATGACGTAAGTATTGGTCAGTGATGAAATGACATGATGTCAGTATTGGTAGGTGATGACATGACGTCAGTATTGACAGGTGATGAAATGACATGACGTCGGTATTGGCAGGTGATGAAGTGACATGACGTCAGTATTGGTAGGTGATGAAGTGACATGATGTCAGTATTGGTAGGTGATGACATAACGTCAGTATTGGCCGGTGATGAAATGATAGGATGTCAGTATTGGCAGGTGATGAAATGACATGACGTCAGTATCGACAGGTGATGAAATGTCATGACATCAGTACTGGCAGGTGATGAAATGACATGACGTCAGTATTGGCAGGTGGTGAAATGACATGACATCTGTATTGGTAAGTGATGCCATGACATAACATAAGCATTGGCAGATGACACCATGACATGACGTCAGTATTGGCAGGTTATGAAATGACATGATGTCAGTATTGGCAGGTTATGAAATGACATGACGTTAGTATTGACAGGTTATGAAATGACATGATGTCAGTATTCCCAGGTTATGAAATTTACATGATGTCAGTATTCCCAGGTTATGAAATGACATGACATCAGTATTGGCAGGTTATGAAATGACATTCCATCAGTATTGGCAGGTGATGACATGACGTCAGTATTGGCAGGTGATGAAGTGACATGACGTCAGTATTGACAGGTGATGAAATGACATGACATCAGTATTGGCAGGTCATGAAATGACATGATGTTAGTATTGACAGGTCATGAAATGTCATGATGTTAGTATTGGCAGGTCATGAAATGGCATTCCGTCAGTATTGGCAGGTGATGAAATGACATGACTTTAGTATTGGCAGGTGATGAAATGACATGACGAGACATTATTTGGTCCTTTGATGTAGATCAAAAGAATTTAGTAACAGTACACTGGTTGACTATGGCTTAGAAGTTTGTCGTTGCTCTCAGTAGTTTCTGTTGGCCTGTGATTGGTCAGGTGTTTTTCTCCTAAAATGCCATCATTTTTATTTCAACATAGTCCAGGGGTACTTATCAAGATAGTGATAGTAACCCTAGTAGGTAGTATTGAGGATGTTTGTTTTTGTTTGTTTGTTAAATCACAGGTTTACGACTCGCAAAATTTTTTTTTACTAAAAATACTAAAAAAACTAATATTTTAGTTTTTTGGGGTTTTTTTCCCACGTCATAAACCTGTGGTTAAATCAAAAGAAACCTTGAAATAGTTATCAAAACTTTTATTTCATAAAATATCTAAATAATATTGTGATAACAAATCACTGGATCTATAACGAATGATTATTTTCTACAAATTTCCAGTACCACCTCAGAGAGCTCTAGATCTCTCTTACTCTCAATAATGTAAACATTTCGTTTTTATGTTATGGAAAACCAGGTTTAACCTATTCACATATCATCTCTATTTTCAATCAAAGTAAATTCCTTTAATATCTAATGTCTTTTTAATTTCAAAATGTCTCTGTCCAAAAACTTAAATTTTATAAAATGAAGGGCTATTCATGATTTTATTAGGGTCCCTTTCACATGATCCTTTCAGTAGCTGCAGTTGGATAAAAATGGAACAATGACAAGAATGACGAAATAACAAGTGAAATTGACAGAACAAATTATTTAAACTAATACAATTATGAATTGTTATCATGGTGAACATATCTTATGAAATAAAGGTTTAAAGAAAAAAATTATTAGGTTTTCAGAGCTACCAAAAATGACAATCTAGAAGAAAGTAAGTATGAAATTAGCCTAACTACTCCAATGATGTTCTGTTTCCGCATATTACAGAGTTAGCTCCCTTGCGGATGGGTATCCATTGTGACATCATTTGTGGGCACAATATTCACATCGTTTTCTTAGAAAAATCTGACTTTTCGCTCGCAAGCACATGACGTCTTATCAATCCCTACTTGTAAGGGCAGCTAACTCTGTAATATATGCAAATACAGAATATTTAAATGGTCATAACCTGTTCCCTCACTTACATATAAACATACATACAAACAACCGAATACACAATCACATAATTATAATATAACTTCCTCTACATACATGTATTCTAAAATCTTACATGAAATGAAACATTGCCACACAAATTATCATCCTAAAACAATAAAATAATGTTGTATCATAACAAAACTCAAGCCAAGTCCAGCCACTATCCTTAAACTGAGAAAGGTAATAATTTTGAAGGTTGTTCTATTGCTATGTTTGCTAATATCTAATAAGAAATCCTACTATTTAACCAAATAAATAGAGGATATTCCTTGTTTCTTGATGAACACTAGTTATATTTCATTGAGTGAGGTTGAAACTTTGATATTTAAAAAAAAAAGAAATATTACTGGTATTCATCAAGAAACAAGGAATATTCTATTTATTACATTTTTTTCTCGCTTCCATTTACAGAAGACCATCACTACTAGTCCCATCAAAGGTTATTCTGCCATTGTATTTTACAGTTATTTGCCCTTGCGATTATTACATCATATTTTTGAGAGCATAACGTCATAATTTTACACAAAAATATGACATCATTTTCGCGCACAAACAAATGAGATAACGATCAAAATTATATTTTCACTGTCAATGCTGCATTCCGATTGGTCAAAAGTGAGTGAAAATATAAAAACTTATATTTTCACTGGAATGAAGTATATCACTTTAATGTTCCCCGTAAAATCTTATATTTCACTGCCGAAAATGTAATAAATTCCTAAGCTGATAATTTCTGAAAGTAATGCTTGCATTCTGTTACAGCTCACATATTCAAACTCTGATTTTATGGTAATGACAGCTTGTTAAATGCAAGGCATGTAGAGAAAAAATTCAATCTTTCACAATCTGGCAGATAAGTTTCAGTGAAAATGAAGAACATTATCTTAAAAGGTTTTTAATCATTTCAGGCCAAATTCTTGCATAGAATTATTCAAAAATCTGACAATTATAGCTGTTAATTCAATAATCCATATTATATAATTTGATAAAAGTATTATAGGAATGATTTTGAGATTTAAATTTTGTTAAGCTTTCCTGCCAAGAACAGTTATAATGGACATTCAAATATAGAAAAAAAAATTCAATTTAATCACTACATTCATCATGAGTGGAACTCTATTTGAGAACAAGAGGCCAAGAGGGCCTGTATCGCTCACCTGGTTATTGTAATGCCAAGTAATGTTCTGATTACAGGATCATTGTTTCTTTTCTGAAGGAATTTAAGATTTACCTCTAATTTCCCTATTGGGACCCATTCTGTCTGCTCTAGGGGGTCAGAGCCAAAATTTATACAAACTATGTTCCCCTTCCCCAAAGGATGTTTCTGGTCAAATTGGTTACAATCCATGCAGAACTCTAAGACTAATAGCGATTTACAGGATTTACCTGTATTTCCCCTATTGGGCCCTGCCCCTCCTGCCCCCCGGGGGTCAGAGCCAAAATTTATACAAACTCTGTTTCCCTTCCCCCAAGGATGTTTCTGGCCAAATTTGGTTACATTCCATGCATAACTCTATGACTAGTAGCGATTGAAAGGAAATGCTGAGGTACGGACGACAGCCGTAGCGGCATGACATAAGCTCACCAGCCCTTTGGGCCAGGTGAGCTAAAAAAAATGAAAATAAAACTATTAAAGTTGAATTAAGCGATAGTCCACAAATTATCAAAAAAAAACCTTCACATGGTAAACGTTATGTTTATATTTCAATGTCAAACTTTTTTACCATAAAAATATGAACACTCACAGACCTTCATATAATGATCAAACAAATATAAAATGGAATCAGCCAGTATCCTGATTTTATATGAAGTAAACAAACAATGTTCTCCAATATTGCATTATCTGTCTCCTTGGACACAGTTTATGAACATCTTAAAATCAACAAAAATTAAATGCTAATGAACCTGGCCAGATAAGTAGTGTGAAATAAATGACTCGCATTTGAACAGGTGAAATATTGATAAAGCACTACCAGTATTCATGTCAAACCAAACCGTTCTGCTCGCTTCCTTTTCTTTGCCTGAAAAAAACCAAATGGAAGTTAAAACTAAACATTTAAAGATGCTTCACTGCTGACAGAGGATAAATGATAAACAATAATTGGTGTTTAATCCTGTTTATATATGTCTAATATACACAAAAAATAATACGAAATATGGTAATTTATTTTGCTTTCGGTGCATGCGCATTCAGTACTTCATTCCTTATTTTGCTTTCGGTGCATGCGCAATCAGTACTTCATTCCATATAAGACATAGTGTACGTCACAGAATTTTTGGGGGATGCAATTAATTATTTTAATTTTTTTCTATCTTGAAGTAGAATAAGAATCTCAAACTTTTCAATGGTGGTAATGGTGTGGAGTTAGTCACTTTTGAAACTGAAGAAAAATGCTAATTTGTCTGCTCCTGTTTAATGATAAAGTAAAAATACCATCAGCCTGCAGCGGAGCATATTTAACACAAAAAATAATATAAAAACCAGAAATATGTCTGTTAAGACATTAAGTGCTCGCTAAACACTTCCTAACCTTAATTCTGGTATGAAATCATCCTCTGCAACAGGTGTACGTACGTAGCACTTTCGCTCATTATCTTTGGAACTATTGCAAGGAGATAGTTTCCGCCCTTGAAATTACTTTGAAGTTCTTTGTTACATAAAAGTGTGTTTATTATCATATTGATACCATAAACTTGTTTCGTTGTTCAAAATAGTTGTCCGCTAGAACACTGTCCAGTCTCTGTGCACGTGGTGACTTACCTGTGTCATGCTTGAACACCTTTCTGGGGTACATTAGATCTAGAGCTCAGACACTCAGACTGATATTTTATAATGTGTTTATTTATTCTGTTTCTCTAACGCAAAGCTGTGCAATTTTATAAATGTTAATTAGAACTGCAGCAAATGCGGTCTATGGTCACAGGGTTTAGTAAGCGATAGTGCAACGTACACCTAGAACCTAGGATGATGTGAAATAAATTAAATATGTGGCCGGTACTAAAAGTTCTCAGTTTTGTCACTTTCTTTTATTGACTATATAAACCTGAATTGCATTGTATTGTTTCGGAAGTTTCCAAAGTCGATCAGATGCTTAGAATAACGTGACCTATGCAAGACTTTGTATGATACGCTGCTTGAAATTTACACAACACAATTGCGTTTAGCACTGTGTAATGTTACTGTTGTTAATGTGTAGTAGATTATCTCTGACAAGTATATCCTAATATGTGTTTTTGAAAGTTTGGTGTCACTAAATCATGGCGAAATCTATTAAACGCTATAAGACACTGACTTCCAGTATCACGTGCGCAGTTGGAATCTGTGCATAGCGGATTTACACAGACTCTACACCTTACAAGGAAAATAATAGTACGGGTACACTCGCACTTATAATTTATTTGCTTTTGGTGCATGCACAATCAGTACTTCATTCCATATAGGACATAGTGTCACAGAATTTTTTTGCTCCTGTTTTTGATAGATAAGGATATTTATGAACAATAGTCATAATAATACGTACATCAGCTTCTAAACTATCTGTTGCACTTGTTGAAACCCCAAATCTTTCCTTCCTTTTTAGGAGTTTTTCTTGGTTTTCAGTCTGAAAATATGATTGACATTGTATAATGAAGACAAAATATGGATTTAACAACGTTTTATGACTGTTTGATGCTTATACATTAGCATTGTATCCCATATTACATAAACTTGCAAGTCTTTTACATGTGAATCACGACATGGTAATGAGTCTCTACGGAAAGAAAGCATATGCTAATTATGACAAAATAAAATAGAGGTTGCTGGTTATAAGATTAATGAACATATTTTTATATAAGATGTCTTTGGTAGTGAAAGTTTCAAAAATTAAATGTAAACAATTGCAACATCAGTGTTATACATCCCCCACCATTCTTACATTGGAAAGACTAGTTGAGGTTACAGCACCAAATCTCTCAGCTCTCTTCTTCAGCTTCTGTGTCTCGTCAACCTACAACAAATAAAGTCGTGCTATAGTTATATAGGATCTATATATAGATATGTCTGTTCAACCTAAAACAAAGTCGTTGCTATAGTTATATAGGATCTATAGATATGTCTGTTCAACCTACAACAAAGTTTTGCTATAACCTACAACAAAGTTTTGCTATAGTAATATAGGATCTATAGATAAGTCTGTTCAACCTACAATAAAGTCGCGCTATAGTTATATAGGATCTATAGATATGTCTGTTCAACCTAAAACAAAGTCGTGCTATAGTTATATAGGATCTATTGATATGTCTTGTTTAACCTACAACAAAGTTTTGCTATAACCTACAACAAAGTTTTGCTATAGTTACATGTATATAGGATCTATAGATACGTCTGTTCAATCTACAATAAAGTCGTGCTATAGTTATATAGGATCTATAGATATGTCTGTTCAACCTACAACAAAGTCGTGCTATAGCTTTATAGGATCTATAGACACGTCTGTTCAACCTACAACAAAGTCGTGCTATAGTTATATAGGATCTATAGATACGTCTGTTCAACCTACAACAAAGTCGTGCCATAGTTATATAGGATCTATAGAAACGTCTGTTCAACCTACAACAAAGTTGTGCTATAGTTATATAGGATATATAGATACGTCTGTTCAACCTACAACAAAGTCGTGCTATAGTTATATAGGATCTATAGA
>SAYR01026963.1:1969698-1997351 GCA_004382745.1 Argopecten irradians irradians | reverse complement strand
GCTTCATCCCAGCATGCTACCAGTACCAATGCCAATATGAGTACCTGGGGCTTTTGATTTTGAGAAGAAGTTTTTAAAGATTTTGAAGCCTTTTTACCGCCCATGACCTTAATGAAGATCAAAAGGTCTTCATTTAATAAATTGATAGCCCTTCATGCAAGCCATGCTACATGCCAATTATCAGTACCTTGGCCTTCTAGTTCTTGGAAGCGTCATTAAAAAGATTTTAGGCCCTATTGACCCCTGTTGACCTTGAATTGAAGGTCAAGGTATTTATTTGGAAACTGGTAGCCTTCAGTCCTAGCATGCTACTGCCCAATATCAGTACCCTGGGCCTTCTGGTTCTTAAGAAGAAACGTTTTTTAAAGATTTTAGGCCTATTTGACCGCCTGTGCACCGTTGAGAGACGGTCAAGGTGCATTCATTTGGACAAACTTGGTAGCCCTTTTTATCCCAGCATGCAGACACGGAACTAATATCAGGTCTCTAGGCTCTTAAGTTATTCACAGACAGTTGTTTAAAGATGTTTTAGCCTATTTTGACCTGTGACCTTGAACTGAAGGTCAAGGTCATTTATTTGACAAACTTGGTAGCCCTTCATCGCGATGTTATTAATTCAATGTATTTCTAAAACGATCTTTTAAAAATAAAGAAATTGTTTTTATTTATTTTGTGTTGCGTTTCCACGTCAAACCACTTTTCATATTTGCCGCCAAAAACAAATTAGAAACTGTAACAGGAACGATTTACGCTTCTCATACTCCAACACCGATGGTTTGTGGGTAATGTACATGTAGGGTTATTCAGGTTAACAACAAAATGGCTACTGCAGCATGCATCAAACTAGGCATATCTACGATCTCATCTCTGTTGTATACCTGCTTACAACTTATATAACATTAATTTATTGCAATTGGAATCTAATATAGCTTTGATTAAAATGTGATTGCTGATAAGAATGTGCAGTTTTAGCGGATTGGAGGCGGGTAGGTACTCAGTACAGGTGTGACTTCTTTACCTGTGCTCCAATTAGCAAATTACGGTCGGACTATGTCACAGTTGAGTGAATCTTTTAATTGGCTTGGGGTATTCTACCAATTAGTGTCACTGACCCTTGCTAATATACACTTTATTGAGGGCTGAACATCACATAATACACACATACACAAGTCTGATGGGCAGTGGTAGTAAAAATGTGAAGCGTCAGATTGACGCACGGCATGCAAAGATCATGCGTCAAAATAAATTTTGCTGCGTCAATGACGCGAGGTCTCGGGTTAATGGATGCCCTGTTACATACCTTCACTTGATAACTCATCATACATGTATTTGACAATATTACAAAACCAGATAGCAATAACACAAACGCTACACACGTTGTATTTATAAAAACTTTTGAATCTACATTTGTATTTATATACCTGAACCTTGGCTAATTTCTGCTTTTAATCTTTGAACCAAGTCCTTTTTCGTCCCAGTAGTTGGCAGGTTCCTAGCTTTGCATTCCTTTTTCAAATCAGGAACCTTTTAATGAAATAAAACTAAAACTAAGTAGATGTACATGTATCAACAAAGAAAACTGCATAAGTAATCAACAGATGCTAAGAGAGAATTTTTGTCTGTCCACATACTGACCACAACTGATAATTTTATTCACTTCTTTTTGATTGCATTAGTAATATTATTTTGTCATTTTATAAGAAATTATTTTTTGTTAATTTTTCTACAACCTTTTTCAAGTAAAACATCTTAAATGCCAGATTTTTGGACATTTATTATTGTCTGCTTTTATATAAAATTATAAGTCCTGAAATGAAACTATTCATCGTTAAAAATACCTAATGTGAAGAATGCTTACAGTCGTGTGTTGGTACCATGATCAGGTCGAGGAAAACCACCAACTTGCGTATTATACGCAAACTAGAGTATTATACCTCAATTGGAGTATAGATTTGTTACTAAAAATAGAGGAAATTGCTTTAAATTAATTTTTCCAAACTATTTCCACAAATCGCATTTATTTAACTATGAAACACAACACTAATGCAAAAAAATAGATTTATTTCCATGTTGGAAAGTATTGAAAATTGATGCAATACTTTGAGAAAAGTTGCATCAAGTTCCTAAGTGACAAACACTTCTACTGCACAAATTGCAGTAAATTGTACTTTATCTTGGCATATTATATCAATGCGATTTTTTATAATTTTATCTTTTCTGACTTTTGCAAAATTTGAAAATTCAGCAATTTAGGTTATTTTTAGTAAAAAAAAATCCATACTCCAATTGAGGTAGAATACTCAAGTTTGCGTATAATACGCAATTTGGTGGTTTTCCCCGACCTGATGATGGGTTCTGAATTGTTGGTGACATTATTTTCAACGATATTTGCAGGATGAGTGGTGATGTGATTTTTGTAATACTTATCTTTGATGATTTGGTTTCCCACGCCTTCAGTCTGAAGGTGATATATTTCCGCTACAACAGTGGCTAGTGAACAAGTAGCATTTTTAGGATGAGAGATCATTTATTTATTTATTTGTTTTTTTTTTTTGGGGGGGGGGGTAATATTTGTGAATCGAAACATAAAGTTAGTGTATACTGACACATGTACATCCGTTAACATATGGTATTTTAGGCTCAATCAATATTCAAAATAGTCAATGAAAAAAGAATAAACCAACCTTCATCTTTGATATCTCTGCAAGAACATTTTCTGATGAATTAGCCATGCTGAAAGAATCGAGTTTTCTACCGCTTTGTCTAATCACAATCACGAACACGCTTCTGCTATGAAAATCGTGCGATTGAAGCGCTCAGGTGATTAGGATTTCGATATGATATTATTATAAACTTTTTATATTGAAGAGTTCCACCACATGTGTCATGTTTCCAATTTAAAAGATAGCTAGGCTGTCAGAAAGAAAAAAAGCATGGCCACATCTGGACCTATAGATAGAGATGGTGTTGTCCGAGATGAAAAGACAGGTACGTACGCATCGAAAAGTTGCATCGATCGCGATTATTGTATGTTAGCTTACCACCGGGAAGGTGTAACGTCATGCGGTACCGCGGGGAAATCGCTTGTACGAGGGGGTATTTCGCTTTTTAAGGAGGAAGGTTTTTTTTAAAAGTATTTTAGGAATATCCGGGTATTTTTTTCGTGATTTTCCTTAAATTGAAATAACTTGTTATAAAATTATGTGCGCCACGGAACATTGGACAGGTCGGGAAGTCCAGATTCACTGTTGTCAATAGCATTATACATGTAGCATCGATTAAATCTGACTGTAACATTATAGTTAGATTTGACTATTTATAGCCAAATCTGACTACACGTTTATAGTGGACAAATGTAAACAAACAGGTGAGGTCTGGTCATATTTGCCTCATGCAATATGAAACCCCGTATGGTAACGACACCGGAACTAGGTACTAAAGTACCCCAGGTTGGGGACCATCCCGTATATGCAGGATAGTCCTGCATTTGAGTAATAGTACTGTATTTGAGGGATAATTTTGTTACACAAATGCAGGATTCTATGAAATGAAAAGTGATAAAGTTGATTTAAACATTGTCATCAAAAAAGGGCATCATAATTTTTATATGGCATCATCACTTAACTTTCCACATTATTACTCAAATATGGAAACAAATTTCATCATCTAAATGTTTGTAAAAGTCACAAACAAAATCACCTCTATTGCTTACTATGGGGCTAAAAATAGAACACAGGTAAAAGTCAATCAACCATGACATTTGCACTAAATTTCCCTGATGGCTATACACTGTAGTCTATGGAGAGCACCTAAATTGTCACTTTATTACAAAGTGAGATAATAGAATACAATAGTTCATAAACAAATACATAAAGTTTTCAATTAGTTATATGGGTATCTGAAAATGATGACACCCTTTTTTGATACAAATTTTTAAAACAACTTTATCCATTTTCATTTCACATAATCCTGCATTTGAGTAACAAATTTATCCCTCAAATACAGGACTATTACTCAAATGCAGGACTATCCTGCATATACGGGATGGTCCCCAACCTGGTGAAGCGTAAGTGGGAAAGTCCAGATTTGGAGTGAGGTAAGATTGTCGCTTTAATCTGCATTTTGAGATGTTTTGAAGATTGACATTTGATACACATGTTTAACAGGAGAGGAAAAAATGTAGCGGCCAGACTGGGATTTGAACCCAGGAACAAGGGACCCTCCAAACACTAGCTGAGTGCTCTACAGACTGAGCTACCTGGTCACCGATGATTGACCTTGTCCAATACCGCTACACTCCTGCCTCTTTTATCGAAGTCTTCGTGCTTGAAGACATACAAGACCCTTCCAATCATTACCACCTTGGGTTAATTATTTAATTGGGTGCTAATTGTTTAACAGGAGAGGAGAAAATGTAGCGGCCAGATTAGGATTTGAACCCTGAACCCTCTAAACATTATCTGAGTTCTGTACCGACTGAGCTACCTGGTCACCGATGATCAACCCAGTCCAATCTCGCTACACATGTTTCCGAATATATCAGCCACACAATGATATATAAATGGTTTTTGAGAAGTATCACAAAAAACCTTGACAGCTAGATCAAAACATGTCACCAAACCTAGGGAGGTACAAATGTAAATCACTCGTCGTTTGAACAGTTAGAATCACTTTTCATCGCCTATAAAATGTATGAATACATAATTTAAATTAGTACTACACACTATTCTGTTATGATATATAAAGGTAGATTCACTAGAAAACTCCTTCTCAGCCCCATTTAATGGGTCATCTCCCCCAAAGGGTCTGGGTGACCTGTACATGTAGTCATCATGCTTTGTCCATCGTCATCCGCCGTGCGTTGTGCGTCTGTAGCATGCTTCGAATGAAGGGCTACTAAATTTGTTCTAATGAATGACCGTGATTTTCATTCAAGGTCGCAGGGGTCGAAAAGGCTTAAATCATTAAACAACTTCTTCTCAATAACGAAAAGGCCCAGGGTAATCATATTGGGACTGAAGCATGCTGGTATGAAGGGCTACCAAGTTTGTTCTAATGAATGACCTTGATTTTTAGCCCACCATCAGCAGATGGTGGGCTATTCAAATCGCTTTTCGTCCGTGGTCCGTCGTCCGTCCTTCTGTCCGTTAACATTTCTTGTTACGGCTATTTCTCCGAAAGGGCTGAAGGGATCTTTCTCAAATTTCATATGTAGGTTCCCCTAGGGCCCTAGTTGTGCTTATTGCATTTTGGGACCGATCGGTCAACAAGATGGCCGCCAGGCAGCCATCTTGGATTTTGATAGTTAAAGTTTGTTACCGCTATTTTTCAGAAAGTTCTGAAGGGATCTCTTTCAAATTTCATTTGTAGGTGCCCCTAGGGCCTTTGTTGTGCATAATGTGTTTTGGGACGGATCGGTCAACAAAATGGCCGCCAGGTAGCCATCTTGGATATTGATAGTTGAAGTTTGTTACTGCTATTTCTAAAAAAAGTAATGAAGTGATCTGTTTCATATTTCATATATGTTGTATGTTTAAAAAAGTTTGAAAAGCAGAGAAAAGATCCCTCTTTCCATTGTCAGACATAGATCATACTTTGGTGGGCGCCAAGATCCCTCTGGGATCTCTTGTCATTCAAGGTCATTGGGGTTAAAAAGGCTCAAATCTTTAAACAACTTCTTCTCAATAATCAAAAGACCCAGGGTAATCATATTGGGACTGTAGCATGCTGGGAAGAATGGCTGCCAAGATTGTTCAAATGAATGACCTTGACCTCTTGTTTATGTTATGAGAGCCATATATTTGTAAAATCTCGGTGTGTACGACTCACAGCTGATGTTTTGATATATCTGCTATGGACAGTACACCTCCTTTGCTATTTACTGTACACCATTGCAATTTTGACAAGATGAAATCTTGTTCAAATCCAGACTTTCTCACTTTCACTTCAAGAGGTACTTAGTTCATAATGAAAGTTTATTTTCAGGTGAATATTACATACCAGCCTCTCAGCGACCAGATGGCACCTGGAGAAAAGCTCGAAAGGTCAAGGACGGTTATGTTCCACAGGAAGAGATGCCAACGTAAGTACAATATACTGGTGCCCAAAATCAGCAAAAAGCAAATAACACGGGAAGAGATGCCAGCGTAAGTACCATTTCTCTCAAACCTACATGTATGGGGTGTAATAACATGGGAAGAGATGCCAGCGTCAGTACAATTTCTCTCATATCAATGGGGTGTAATAACATATGAAGAGATGCCAGCGTCAGTACAATTTCTCTCATATCTATGGGGTGTAATAACATATGAAGAGATGCCAGCGTAAGTACAATTTCTCTCATATCTATGGGGTGTAATAACATGTGAAAGATGCCAGCGTAAGTACAATTTCTTTCATATCTATGGGTGCTAATACAGCTAATGCCAGCATAAGTACAATTTGTATACTGTGCATTTTGAATTTTGTATACTGTGCATTTTGAATTTCTGGGGAATCAGTTGTACAAGCATCACATTTGACATTTCATTTTCAACTTATTTTCATTTTCAAGAGAGATAACTTTTAATTGTAAATGGAGATAATTAGCTGTGAAAATTAATAATCTCATAATTCCTTCTAATAAAGCAGATGGTTTACCTTTTAGACATTCAGTTTCTTTTTCAAAATGGAAGTACATTATTCCCTTACAAAGTATCACACTATGATTTTACGATTGATATTAATTCCTTACAAATATTATACAGTCAAACCTGCCTATACGTCGCCCTGTATGTAAGTCATCCTGTCTAATGCATCATATCCAACGTCCTCCCGCGTGATTTTCTATATATTTCACCTGTTTAATGCGTCAACGATTGATATTAAGTTACAAATATTATACTCTGATTCAACACATCAGTTTAATACCTTAGAGGATCTTTTCATGAGTGGCTATATCCTCCTAGATACTTTTCGATGGCCATCAAATAAGAATCCCCCTAAATATTACACTTATCTCCCCTAGATACTTTTTAGATGGCCATGCCTTCAAATAAGAATCCCCCCAAAATATTACACTTATCTCCCCCTAGATACTTTTTCGATGGCCATCAAATAAGAATACCCCCCTAAATATTACACTTATCTCCCCCTAGATACTTTTTAGATGGCCATGCCATCAAATAAGAATCCCCCCTAAATATTACATTTATTTCCCCTAGATACTTTTTCAAATATATATCCCCCCTAAATATTACACTTATCTCCCCCTAGATACCTTTTCGATGGCCATCAAATATGTTATCCAAGGGTGATTGGGTGGTGTAATGGTTAAGCTGCTCACCTTTCACCTAGACAGCTGGGTTTCGATCCCTGGTACAAATGAGAAAAGGTAAGGGGTCACCTGTGCAATCATGGTTTTTTTTCCAAGCACTCTAATTTCCTCCCACTCTAAAACCCCTTGTTTGCTCACATTCGGGCCATCAAAAGTGATTTGCATAAGTTGTATAACTTGTTTAAACCAATAGTCTTCTGTAGATAGTTATATAACTTTAATCAAAATATCTTTTGTAGATAGTTGTACAACATTAACCAATTATAACTCTGGATAAAAAAAGTCACAACAGAAGCTTGGTGAAATGAGCTAAAATATATGTTTGTTTTTTGAACAGGTATGAAAATCGCGGGGTGCAATGGCTGAAAAGTAGCAAGAGTTCACTTCCCCCCGGACTTAACCCAACTGATGCCACTCCAAAGGATAAGGATGTTCCACAGGCTGACCCATTTGCAGGAATGTCAAAAGCTGCAAAGAAAAATGCCAAAAGAAAAGAAAAGAAGAAACAGCAAAGTCAAAATGAAAGCGTTGACTCTGTGGCAAAATCATTGGCTGATACTAGGCTTTCCAACGATCAATCACAATCCTCTGAGCAAAGCTCCAGCCAATCCGTGGTGCCGTCACAAAATAAAGCTGATATTGAGAAAAAGTTAAGAAATTTAAAAAAGAAATTAAGACAGATTGAAGATTTGGAGAATAAAATAAAGTCAGGTGAAATCAAGGAACCAGCCAAAGAACAATTGGAGAAAATATCAAAGAAATCGTCATTGTTAAGTGATATTGAGGATCTAGAGCTAGACCTTGTAGATATATGAATGACATGTTGGAATGTATTATTATTCTGAGGAAGTATTACTGCCGTCATTTGAAATCACCTTTTTTGAAACATTTTTGTCATTTGAAAAATTCCAACAATTTCCACTTGTAGTCAACATTGACATTTTCAGATGGTTTTAATTGCTTGTAGCCAACATTGACATTTCCGGATGGTTTTAATTGCTTGTAGCCTACATTGACATTTCCGGAAGGTTTAAATTGCTTGTAGCCAACATTGACATTTCCGGAAGGTTAAAATTGCTTGTAGCCAACATTGACATTTCCGGAAGGTTTAAATTGCTTGTAGCCAACATTGACATTTCCAGAAGGTTTAAATTGCTTGTTGTCAACATTGACATTTCTGGAAGGTTTAAATTGCTTGTTGTCAACATTGACATTTCCAGAAGGTTTAAATTGCTTGTAGTCAACATTGACATTTCTGGAAGGTTTAAATTGCTTGTAGCCAACATTGACATTTCCGGAAGGTTTAAATTGCTTGTAGCCAACATTGACATTTCCGCAAGGTTTAAATTGCTTGTAGCCAACATTGACATTTTCGGAAGGTTTAAATTGCTTGTTGTCAACATTGACACCTATTACAGAAAGTGTTGATAGATAAATGGTTTAAGGGAACTTTACTTTTATAATCTCGATGTTCCATAGCCATTCAATTACCCAATCAGCGTGAAACTATAACATTTACAATACCATATGCAAACTATCATGTAATGGAGATAACTTAATCACAATACAATGGTATCCTGTTAAAATAAAATGTTATTTACTATGAAAAAAGTGATTTAGGAATGTTAATAAGTTTGGAAGAAATTTCTTTCCTTTCATATTTGGAAACAAAACACTCTTCTGGAGAAGTTGATGTTATGTAAATGCCCTTCATAACCATCTCATGGATTTAACAGTTCTTATAATAGAAGCATTGTATCTCATATTACATGAACTTGCGAATCGTTCATGTTCACATGTGCGATACAATATGTATCAAAGTAAGGAAGGCATATGTACATTTACTGTGACAAATTAATGTACATGTATCAATGGCTGACTTCTTTTACAGGTTTTTCACGCACAACTTTCATTTTCATTACCTAATAATCACCCCCTTTGTTATAATTTTTTAAGCACCATGGGTGCTAATTACTGTGAATACGGTAATTAGATACATGTATATACATATTGTTGAAATAATATACCAACTTTATAGTTTTTTGAATGATTTAGACATATTTCTATTGTTACAGTAACATTCATATACAACAAGATTAGGTTTTTCAACTTTTATGAAATACTTTCCTTGATATAAAATGACTAAAGTTATTTTTTTGTATAATAATGAAGGCATTAATGTATTATTAAAAACATGCATTTTGGATTAAAAACCTATGTCTCGGATATTGATTATTGTTATAAATTTACACACAGGATTTAATTTTGAATTTATCATTGCTGCTACTTAGCAAATGCAACCCAAATTAATTGTTTATAAGGAGCATATTTTTTATATTAGGGATGTCATTTTCCAACAATTTACTATTGGAATATTTGATGGATTCAATATTTGAATATTCATTTTAGATATAATCAGGAATTAGCAACAATGGAGAGGCCCCGGTGTCCGAGTAGTTGAGATGTCCCGACATATTATCACAAGCCCTTCACCTCTGGGATGCAAATTCGAATCTCACGTTGGGCATGCATAGTTGCCAGGTACTGACTGCTGGTTGGTGGTTTTTCTCCGGGTACACCGGCTTTCCTCCACCAAGAAGCCTGGCACACTCTTACATGACCCTGGCTGTTAATGGGACGTTAAATTAATAAAACCAAAAATAACAGCAATGTTGTTCTACGGTAGCGTTGTCAATCCAAATACACCATTATACTTAATGTATTAAAGTAAGCCTACATCTGTAAGTCACATGTTATTTTGGATGAGTCAAAGCTATACTCCGAATTCCTGACTACACTAAATATAATGTTGATAAAATGAGTTGGTGACTCAGTTTTCAGTAATTACATTAACATCATACTAATAGCCAGGGTCATTCAAGGATGTACCAGTGATCAATAAGATTGGGTGATAAAAAATTTTGGATCTTTCTGAAAATTAAAATTATGCTATTCTACTCTCTTTTTGAGCCACTTTAATTATGGATTTTAACAAAATAATGATAATAATACTACTCAACAAATTTCTAAAGCACAGACTTGAACTGTGAATAGTTTTACACATTGTGTGTCTTGTTAAAGATGCTCCACCGCCGACGGACCGTAAATGGTACTCATCATTTGAACTATAATTGGTGTTTAATCGTGTATATGTATATCTCATTAACACAAAAAAATAATATGAAATGATTTATTTTGCTTTTGGCGCATGCGCAATCAGTACTTCATTCCATATACAATATAGTGCCACAGATTTTTTTCGGGATGCAAAAAATAATTTTTAATATTTTCATCTTGAAATGAAATGAGAAGCTCAAACTTTTCAATGGTGGTAATGGTGTAAAGTAAGTAAGTTTTGTAACCGAAGAAAAATACTAAATCGTCTGCTCCTGTATTAGATAGAGAAAAAATACCATTTGTCAGCGGTGGAGCATCTTTAAGTTTCTATTTTATGATGACTGAAGATGGTACAATAACAGAAACAACAGTACATCATTATTAGTTTTGATTTTTATTGTCACATTGCATTATGAGATTGTATTTACATAATTCATTAACGGCATATTTACAAGTTTATTTACATATCAATTTGAACATCTACATATGTACAGAATCATTAAATCAATTAATAAAGCTCATTAACATCTGGAGCGTGATCTATCAATATTGTTTTAATTTACAAGATCAACAAACAAACAAACATGCTTAATGAACATGTTTCATCTCATTCACGATGAAATAAATTACCAGGTAGCTGTAAAATTTTACTTAATCAATCGATGAAATAAATTTGCTGTAAAATTTTACTTAATCATTAAACAGGACTTTCAGTACATGATCAAAGATTTAAAACAATATTTTGCATTCAATCTCAACAATACATTTCATACATAATTGTTGGATGCCATGTACTATATACAGTATTGTTTGTTTACATCCTAGCTGACCAGCATTATTTCAGGACATATCCGGTTTTGTAGAGGTCATAAGGACATTGTTTGAGATTCAAATCAAAGTGTTACAGAACTTGGGTCTTAAAATTCTGTACAGAAATAAACCAACAAAAAACAGCAATCCTCACCTTCGCCTTATTGTATTGACATACTGGTGATAGTTTAATATAATTATTTTGTGATAGAAATTCTATGGCATCATTATTTTGAGATAGAAATTAAAGTCATTTTATCTGAAAAAATATGACGTTGCACTCACAAATAGATGTCACAATCAAAAACTACCTGCAAGGGCAGATAACTCTTTTATTATATATGCAAAGTCAGATTACAATGGTTGAAAACATTACTCCTGTGCACACATTTCAAAGTTATGAACCAAGAGCCAATTAATTCTGGATATCGATGTCAATATTAGACAAGATTCAGCTAGACCAGAGATTTCATATTGTGAACAAATATTGCTGCCTCCTATATATAAATGCTTACTCATTATGCCTGTAAACATATTTGAAAATCTATGAACCAAGGGCCAAATACTAAATAACATTGCATTAAAACACATCAATTGATGACAAGATATTCTGCAATAATTACGGGAAACAGCAGTGCACTGAATATCAGATTTAGATCATGACACTAAAACTTCATAAACTACCGTATTCAACCCAATAAATGCTCGGGGCATTTAAATAAATATGATAAGGTACTAATAAGACATAATTATTGCAAATCTATACTGTTTTGTGTAGTTTATTATGTTTATGCCCGGGCAATATTGAGGCCTCAAAAATGGTGAGGAGAACTTATAGGGACATGGGCGCTTATTTGGTCAAATACGGTATCTAAATGTATATTTAACAGTTTGTAATTTCTGTCTTGGTTATACAAAGAACCAACAGAATCAGCACTAATACCATAGGTCATTCTTCATCAAAATGGGAGATGTAATTATTTTACATAATATCATTCTAGAAGCACAGGTTTAGATGAAATGAAAAATGCTATTTGTACAATGATAACAAAATGACATGATAATACTGATGATAAGGATACAAACCCTTCATATAGCTAACAAATCAGAGTTTATAAATATTCATCCTGTCACCAACAGATTGTATTATAGAATAATCCTTTTAGTAATTCAACCACTAGAAATTTCCCCAGAAACATGCACGACACCACTTTCTGGGTTTTTTGTTCTATCATATTAAAACAGCTGCCTGATACTACAATCCATACATGATGTACACATTATTTCTGGGTGACTTCTCTGTCTTAGAAACATCACAGCCATGGATGCCATGCGGGGTCCATACGACACAGATTGTCGTGGCTGTTAGCAGCAGCAACCAAGGTACTCACACTGCTTTCTGCACCATCAAACTTAGCAAGATCTGAAAGTAGAAAAAATAAATCTAAATGTGTCATAATATCATTACAAGAGGCTCAGGGGGCCTGTATCACTCACCTGGGTTAATTCAGTAATAATAAACATGTATCTGGCTTATAACTTGACACAAAATGTGCATATCCTATAATGCAGTTATTGATTAAATTTTCATTAAGCTATCAAATTCAAAAGAAAATTAAATCATATCAAGTTGATACATGCATCCATTCATAATATTCAAAGAAGAAGTCTTACCAATTGACCCCACCCCTCAGGTCCCGAGAAGTTCAGACCAACAAATTGTACAATTTTGAATCGCCAACCCGTAAGGATACTACATACAAAATATGAGCAATTTGGTCACGACCATTAGAGCTTGCCCAAAGGGGCCAGTTCAATCATTTGTATAAATTTGAATCCCCATCCCAAGAATATGAGCAATATCCATTCATGACTTTCAGAGAAGTCATTTAGAGCAAGACAGCCCCATCCCTCTGGCCCCTGGGAGACGGGTTGTTATGGCGTGTAGTATATATATATACTCACTTTGTAGGCGGGTTGTTATGGCCTGTACAGCTTTACTGACCATCACGATTAACTGTTCTCCATCCATGTCAGATGGTTCACTCCCTGGAGTTGTCTCCTCTTGTTTCTGTTATATCATCACATCAATTAATTTATATATATAATATGGTTTATACAGAAATTAGAAAAAAAAAAAAAAGAAAAAAGAAAATTCTAGAACTTTTTAAGGACTTCTCAAGGCCTTTTTTTGTCATTTTCAAAGCCTCATAAAAATCAAATTTAGATTCAATCAATACAAAAAATAAATGTTGTGTTGGCTACAACTTATCAAGGCCATTTGGTGAATTTAATGGACTTTTCAAGGCCTGTGCCCACCATGTATTCCGTATTTGCATATTACAGAGTTATCTGCCCTAGCAGGTAGGTATTGATTGTGACGTCATGAGTTTGCAAGCGTAATGTCACATTTTGGAGAAAACGACGACGTGAATAACGTTCACAAAATAATGATATAACAATCAATACCTACCTGCAAGGGAGCTAACTCTGTAATATGCAAAGACAGAATATGGAATACAGAGGCAACATTACTTCAAATAGTGAGCTTTCTGTAAAATAGTGAAATGCTTGACGGGTCTAAGTGTGTAACAAAAAGATAATTAGGGCTTTATGGTAAGACAATGTGTCCGTTGTGTAATATATTACCTTTTTGTGCCACGTAATGTACTCATCACGGAGGATGGTCCGTAGAAAACTGGGTAGTTTATACTGTGGCTGGACGAGACATCGCGCAGCAGCCACCATGGAGGCTGTAAGAGGTCCTGTCACACTCGTTGTAGTCAGGAAGTCTGCTATGTTAGGACTAAGGCGGAAAGGAACAGGACGGTTGGCATCAAGGTCACCTGGGGTTATAAAAGGTCATATCAGTAAACATGTGAGCATTCCGTCAAGGTCACCTGGGGTTATAAAAGGTCATATCAGTAAACATATGAGCCTTCCTTCAAGGTCACCTGAGATTATAAAAGGTCATATCAGTAAACATTGAAGATGCATTTCAACACATTACTCAAATAAACTAATACAAGTGTATTGACAGAGTTTGTTTTCAATAAAATTATCATCATTCTATTTCTGGTGTTAGTGCAGTAACCCTATTAGTCAGAAAATTTCCATGGTAAAACTGGTTCAAAAATTGTAAGGCTGCAAGCCAAGTTTCATTAAGATCAGTAGATTTACTCAAGTAAAATATTGTGTTTAAAAGGTCTATTGCAAAAGGGCTTAACTCCGTCAGTTAGTCAAATTATTCTGATTTTCAAAGTCCTCCAAAATTTTAGACTGTAAACAAAGACTCATTAACCTCCAAGTTAGTGAATATTTACTTTTAGTAATTATTAGATTCACAAAGTCAAATAGCAATATTATTGCAAAGGGTAATAACTCTGTAAATGAATGTAGGAACAAGTATGATGTAAGACTACCTACAAAGTTTCCTGAAGCTCAGTCAATATTTACTCAATTAATCACGTTCAAAAGGTCCAATGTATTATTGCAAAGGACAATAACTCTGTCAATTCAGGTAGAATTCCAATTTTCAAATTTGTTCAAAGATTTTAGCCTTTTTGACCCCTGTGACCTTAAACAAAGGTTGAATATTTTCTATAACCAAGAGACTCAATTATTTACTTAATAAACCTCATAATGAGAGCCTGACACAGGTGAGCTATGTATTGCAGTTATGGAGTCAATTTACATAAAGATCTGTGTCATTCAAATTTTTAAAAATATATATCAAGCTGATACACATATGAACCGTATTCGACCCAATAAGCCCCCATGTCCCTATAAGCGCCCTCCCCCTTTTTGAGGCCTCAATTTCAATTGTCCACGTATAAATAAAGACCAAAACTACAAAATATTGTCTAGATTTGCAATAATTTTGTCTTATTAGCACCTTTTCATATTTTTCCATTTTTTAAACGCCCCTGGGCGCTTATTGGGTCGAATACGGTATATGATATCCGTTCAGAGAAGTCCAACTATTTGTACAATTTTGAATTCCAATTTATTCTATATAATTTTTTATTCATAACGAGAAGAATCAGTACCTGATTGGTCATCAATATCAAACTTAAAGTAGGAGATGTTAAGGTAACCACAGTCCTGATGTAGGTACATCATGTCGGGGTTCATCCTGGTCAGGTGAAGCACATACTCAGCGAATCCCATCAGGGCCAGCTGTATAGTCATCTGTAACATAAACATTAGCTTATTCTTCCAGGTCCTTTATAGGGTATCAAGGTAAACATCAACTTTTCTTTATCTTTATCAGGGTAAATATTGATTTAAGCATTGATGTCACTATTTTTTAATTTTATCGGGGTATGAAAAAAAAATTGTTTGCAAACTGTGTGAATCCCCGATAAAATTAAAAAATAGTGACATCAATACTTATAATTAATTTTATACTCTATTTGAAAATGAAGTATGTTTAAATGTACCATTACAGTTGTTTTTCAAGGGATTCTTTTTTTCCGAATCAATACATAACGTCAATGTCTCTATTGTGACGTCACGATAACGTCGGGGTTTCGCGCCATTCTCGGATTTTTTTTTCATAGTGGTATGCAAAAAAAATATTAGCCAATCAGAAACCCGAATTTGGTATGAAAACAAAGAAAAATTAATTATTTGATTTTTAAAGTAAATAGTCAGGCAACGGAAAACTAAAGTGAGTAAAAATGGTGTAAATATACTCAGTATAATTTCTTATGGAATACACATTTCCTGTAAAAATTGCTCTGAATGGGATGAAGTTAATTTATATTATAGAAATCCTAACATGTCCTCTTGGCTCTTGGACTAGCAATGTTCGTGTTGACATTTCCAAGCAGCCTCACTTTCAAAGATTTTTTTTAGAAATGTGCTAAATTTACATGGGGCTTTTCCATACTTTCAATGGTCAAAACTGGACAAGGTAAGCAGAACTGGATCACCGTTTGTATGTAAGGACTTTTGGAAGGCCGATGAACTCATTAAGACTGATTTTCTCTGCCCAACTATTCACTTTAAGTTTCTTTGATCTTTACCATATTTCGGACTTTCATATTTCTAATCTTAGTGATAAACTCACTGTTTTCCTGAACGTCCAGTAATCTGTTGCTGTTAAGAATGTATGAAGAGCCCACTCCTTCAGAAGGCCGCGAGGTACCATATTGGTCTGCACTTCCTTGAGAACATCACGAAGTACTTGATGGCTGGCCTGGGCGCCGCGAGCCTGAACGGTGGCAAGTCTCTCATAGTAACGCGCAATAGGGGCATCATGTTCAATACCTCTCTTAGCACATCTCTTAAATAGTGAAACACAGCAAGAAATGAGTACAATAGTCCACAAATGTTTTGTTATTTCTTCTATTATCTATATAAATACGAAAAAATCCCATTCATTACACATGTATAATTATAACGGTAGCAAACGAAATGAATGCAGACATTAAATTTTTGAAATCAAAGGATGGATTCATGAATCTGTGAGCTATTTGGCAGCACAAGGAATGATAGAACATTGATAAAAAACTGATTTTTTTATGTCTGGATGCCACAATGGGAATAATTCACATACCACGTGATATCTAATAACATTTGTGCGGTACTTGTATCTCCAATGGTGATGGAACGTCACCTTTTTTTATCTTCCCGCTGAAATGACGTTAGCGTGGGACATCATCGTACAACCTCATTCCATCACCAATAGATAAATGGTCCTCATGCACAAATGTTATCAGGTATCATGTGATACGTGAATTATTCCCATTGGTTTACACACATCAGCAGAAGTTGCCGAGTAGTACTGAATACTAATGAATTGTGTTGTCATCATGACATAAGCAGTCAATGTTGACTTGTCAACATTACATTTCATGGACAACAACATCTGAAATACCGTATTTTTGCGCGTATAGTGCGCACCCGCGTATAGTGAGCAGGTACGTTTTTGAGTTTTATTTTGGAAAAAAAAATTACAAAATTTTTTTTGCATCTTCATTCAAAACGTTTTGCATAGGCTCTAAACACTCTTATAGAACAAAATCAAACTCTTCCTATTGTTTATCAGTGCCTAAAACAACCTTCTGTTCATTAAAATTACTGGCGAGGAGTTTGACACGATGATTGACACTTTGTTTACACAGCACTAGCGACAGGCCTAGTTAGCTTGTAAATTGCCGGTAACACTATAATGAGGTCTCAACAACGATGTTTTTACAATAAAATAATTAATCATACCTTGTGTAATTCCAAGTGGTATCAATCAAGTCTATTGTATATCTGATGGGCATTTAGATTTAATGATGTCCAAGATATTAGCTGGAAAGCCAACCGAGCTAGGCTAATCAACCACAGCTGGCCGCCATATTTGAGTACTAACTGCACACTTCCATATTCTCAATTATTTCAATAAGTATTGAAATCAAGATGAGATTTTACAGAACCATTTCAAAAGATGGTAATAAGAGTGTATTTGGCAGCCATACCATCATTTATAGAGCCGATTGGTCAGTTTTAAGAAGGTTTTAGTTTCGTATTTAATTTGCTGACTCTGCATGAAGCCAATTACACTCACTTCCGTAAACATTTGCAAGTTCAAAAATTTTCACATGCTGGCGAAATATATTTATAAGGTAATCAGTTTAATTTGACGGATCAATTACATACTTATACATCGTTTCAAGCTCCAGACTACATTTATTAAGCCATTTAGATTTGGAGATATACCTTACTGAAGATTCACGATCGTAACATGTGTCCGGTCATGAACACATGTGCTCCCAAAACGGACTTTCAAGAAATTAAAGATATAAATTTCAAGTGAGCTTTTCATTTTATATTGAATATATGCATTGAATATTGACTTAAAGATCCAAGTATATAATCATAACTCTCAACATGTACAAAATGTTAGGCTACTGCCCACTTTAGCTTGGACCTGCCGGTCGATGATCATGACTCAGGGCCTGTAGTACTTGCATATAATGCGCACCCCAACTTTTCACTTGATAATTTATCAAAAAAAGTGCGCACTATACGCGCAAAAATACGGTATTAGACTCTTTTTACAATACAATGGTATAGGGAATACATAGTAAAGATGTAACAGATCAAATGTCCCAATGACTTTAAGGTAACAATACAGTACTAAAGTTGAGATCAGTCACTAAACTTTTGTCTCACAATACTTTGGATCACAGCCACCTTTCTATCACTTATACCCTACAACCAATTCACCATGCATCATAATCAGTTTGTCCTAGAGAAGATAATTGACAGTGGACAGCACCTGTTTGTAAACATCCAGAAGAGAGATAGAGGCAGGGTTGTCCTCCACCAGGCGCATTTGTGGCGATATGGCTACCACACGGGGAATGGTGAAATATAGCAGTCTTCTACATGTCTCCTGTAATAAAGAATTGGAATGTTTAATATGTGTAGGAAGGAATTAAGGTTGAAGAATCACTATTTCTGTAAATGATGCACATTGGAGTTTGCCTGTCTCCATGCTAAATGTTACCAGGGAATTTTACGGTAAGTGATAAGAGTGGAGTTTCAAGATTTAGGAGGTAACCTAGTCTACTAGTACCTCGGGGGTTACAGATGGACCACTACTTGTATCAAACTGTTGCTAGAGTATGCCATGTTGGATGTCGAGGGCGACATCTCTTTTAGAGGGGGAGTGTGTTACCAGGGAATTTTACAGTAAGTGAAAAGAGTGGAGTTTCTATGATTTATGAGGTAAGATTAGAACTGGTAATCAGAGGGGGCCTTTATTTTTTACATATCTTGTGACAAGGTAAGGGAAATAACTCCAGTAATGACTAAACGGAATTTGGCGCCAAAGTTGCTGACGCTGCAGGTTGACTCATGCGTGGTACAGTTCTATGGAATAAATCGATCGTTTCATGAAAAACTCAAGAGTCTCTGTCTTAAGAGTCTCTGTCTTTCCCCTGCAGGTGTCAAACTCTGGTGTTACATAAACAAATAACTCTCAAATATCAAAATGACATGAGTTGGCAGAGAATGTATTCAAGTGTTAGTTTTTTTTAAGATTACACAAACTTTACCTTTTGCTTTGTGAGGAAGTGATTCAGCATGCGTAGTAACTGTAGGACACGTTCTTCACGCCGTGACTCGGTCAGACACGCATCATTAACGACTAAGTAAGGATACACCTGTAAAAACAACAGGTAAGATCATTTATTCATTCAAAAGACAACCCTCGTTAATACAGGTACTTCTCCATGAAAATGTCTGAAAAAGGTAAGTAGCTTGTAAGATAATACTTTTAAGTATCAAGTATTCAATGAAGGTTAATGATTTTACCAACTATGATCAAGCTAAATCTAAAATACCGGGTAATGATTGCTTTTAAACAAAACATTATATTGCTGTTGCCAAACTTGATCAACCTTATACCTACCTTTCCATTGTGACCACGGATGTAGAGACGACGTGCAGCTGTGTTGTGTTTCTGGACAATCTCCACGCGCGGCATGAAGCGTGCAATTCTTACATAGTAGTGGCTGTGCTATTGACAGGAACAAAATAAAACATTAATAATGTAGAATCAGGGATGCAACTGGTACCATATGTTATGGAGATAAGTAGAATGCAAGATGGTTCTTTATAATCTCTTTCTCACATACTTGTATAGTGGAGACATAAAAGATACAAGCAATTGTTTGTATTAATATAAAAGAGATTTTCTGCCTTTATATCCAATATTCTTAGACAATGGCAATATAGAAAAGCCTTTACCCATGTTATACAAGATAAATCGAAATTTGGAAGATAGAGAACAGGGCCGTTTTTGTTTATTCGGAACAACCGGTTCGACTGTTAAAGTCATTATTTCAAGTATAAATCCTGATGGACTTGCAGTTTTTGATACAGGCCTATGAGGGCTTTGTCAAGGCTCGTCTGCAAACAATATAAAATCACCAGGTCCGTCTTTAATTAATAAACGAACAAATAGGTCCAACCAGTCAAACCGTATAAACGAAAACGGCCCTGATGTCTATCAGTACTAGTCAAGGGGAGATAACTTGTAAGGGAGAAACAGGAAAAGAAGACTTACTTTTGGTAGGAGGAATTCTCCTGGGAGTTCAACTTCAGCCGTGTGTTGTGAAAAGTTACTGAGAAAGCGGCACTTCTCCTCTATCAGAAAGGACCTAAGACAAAAATCAAGTACATAAGGGAGGTAACTCAGAAAGGAACATTTCCCCCAATTAGGAGTACTAAAAAACTGTGACAGCAAAATACAGTTCTTTTTAACATTAATTTCTAGTGTATGTGTCCTTTACCATAATACAAACTTAGTTTCTAGAATTTGCCATTCTACACAGTATCTCTGTTGACTCTGTGACGTCATAGGTATGACAGATATATGAGTAATAATCAGAAATTTAAATTCATTGCTTCTATGATACTTTGATCTATTTCCAACAGGTTTGTGAAATTTTGCAAAAATAATATTACTGTACTGGTAACTTACTTTGGGAGTAACTTTGTCTTGGCCTCAAGGATTTTGATCCATTTCTTGAGTTTGCTGATGAGGTTATGTAGCTTGGTTGACCCAGGAACACTAAAATTACAATAACATCCAGAATACAAGGTACCGCCTACCAAACATGATTCAAATATACCTCCGTTTTAAAATATTTACAATTTACTTGAATTTTTATAAAGAATTTCAAAATCTTTACCACCCATCTTGACTTCTATTTAGTCTTATTTCTGTATGCTTTACAACAGGATTTATTTTTCTTCTGAATCATGAAAATATTTCCGCAGATACATAGTGGGACTTAATCATGCAGATTGTGGAATTTATCCAAACCAACTGTCGACTTATTTCTATAAGAGCTAGATAAGAATATTGTGTCCAACACAATGTTGAACGAATGGTTTTACCTGAAGTCAAAGTCAGTAGTAAACTGACTCTTCATCTTCTGGAACACTGGGTCCTGAGCTGTGGCCTGTGCACGACGCGCCAAAGACTCGGAGGCTGCAGACGAGAAGGTTGTCGTCACGCTCGACACATTCTCTATTCCAACACCAAATGTGCTCACCAACTTCTTCATAAAATTCAGGGTATGTGGCGTAATGGTTGCGTCCGCCACTGCAACACAAATAAAGGTCAAAGTTAATAAAAATGAAAATTAAACAAAGAACTAAAGTTTTCACAAAAAATATAAATAATGATAATTACCTGCACCCCTATTCTCAAAAGCGACAGCATAACATTTAGCGAGTCCTTGTCGGAGCTGTCGTAACACTTCTTCATACCAGTTCTCACGGAACCAAACCATCTACAACAAGAAGGAGTTATTTTGTATAATAGAACCCTGTAATTTAACTCAAGGGGAAGATTTCTTTTCATCCAACTGGGCCCAGTTTTATGAACATTCCTTAAATTTAAGGAATCCTTTAACTTAAAATTCTCAATAGGAAAGCATTATGAATTTTAAGGAAGGCTCCTTAACTTAAGATTTTTTTCCTGGACTTTAGTAATGCTTTTCTACAGGGAAATTTAAGTTAAGGAGTTCCTTAAAGTTAAGAAATTGTTCATGAAACTTGGCCCTGCATTATGTAAAATCTCTATAATTTAAAATGATTTAAGTAGTTAGGATTTCTCATGTAAAATGCTTTGCAGTATACAGAAACAAGTATAATTACATATCTTAGTGTATTTGTTAATTTGGTTTTTGTGACCACACAACACTACAACAACATGTTATAATCAATTGAATTGTTTTATTGTTTACAGTGTCATTTAAGACAAACAGTGCTTTGAGAACCTCCCATTGTTTTTTGATGTTTCCTTACCTGGTCTACAATTCCCTCCAGGGAACTGAGGATTGTGGGATGGCAGTCACGCTGGATATGCATGATCTTACTACAGCGCCACATGGGGGCAGGAGCTCGGATTGGACCAGCGTCACCCTGGGCCGTGGAACTCTGACGAGTTGAAGTCTGGCTTGTCTGTGGCGCTGGCTGCACACTAGTATCTGTACCACTGCTATCTGTAACATATTTGTATAAACTTTCAGTTTTCTTTCATCTGTTCCGAGACAGATATGCACATTACACTGTATAACGATTATTGCCACCAAGTTTCTTTGAAATCGCTCTAGTAGTTCAGGAGGTGTAGCCGGTCGATCACAGTGTCTACAGACCGACAACCTGAATCATATATACGCTTACCCTCTAACTTTGTTGTGTGTGGTGGCAGGGGAGGGGGCAGGGAGGTGGGGTTAGTGTTCTTTCAAATCAAAGACATTATTGTGACACAACAATATTATATATGGTTCACTGCATCTGGGACACTTACCTGGAGTGCCCGGGGTGGCCGGCGTTGAGGGAGTAGGGGGATTAGACACTGCTGTTGTTGTTGTTGTAGCTGTTGTTGATGTTGCCATGGTAGCTGATGTTGAAGTTGCACCAGCTGTTGTTCGACCTTGAGATAAACTGAATTCTCCGCTCTTAACTGTAAAAGAAAGAAAACTGTTACTACACAAAAGTAAAAAGAAAATATTTACAAATTTCCTGGAATAGTGCTTTCATAAGACACATTTTAAGTGCCCTGGGCACTTATTGGATCAAATATGGTATGTATTGTATTCTATCTTTACTTACAACGCTCTCTCTGCTCTATCTTGAGAGTGAGATACAGAGTACGGATTGGAAAGTAGACTGCCTGAGGATACATTCGTCCAACTTGATGGAGAAGGTTAATGATAAGTCGACCCTCATTTCTCACTAAACAGGTCAACAGCTGGGGAATCCTACAATACATCAAGAGACAAGATACAGTTGATAGACAAATCATGAGAGACAGATGACAGGAGACAGATGATAAGATAGAGATGACAGGATACAGATGACAAGAGACAGATGATAAGATAGAGACGACAAGATACAGATGACAAGACCAAGATGACAGAACGATGATGAGATACAGATGATAAGAGGCAGATGACAAGATACAGATGACAGGAGACAGATAACGAGATACAGATCGCAAGAAACAGGAGACAGATGACGAGAAAAAAAATGTACAAAACACAAGATACAGAGGATGAGAGATAAATCATGAGAGACAGATGAAAGGAGACAGATGGCGAGATAGAGATGACAAAATACAGATGACAAGAGTGATAGCAAGAGAAATGACAAGAGACAGATGACAGATGACAAGATACAAATGGTGAGATACAGATTGCGAGATACAGATGACGAGATACAGATGATGACATACAGATGATGAGATATAGAGGACAAAATACAGATGACAAGATATAGATGACAAGAACAGATGATGACATACAGATGACATGAGACAGATGATGAAAAGACAGATGACGAGATATTTAGGTCACTTACCATGGTAGCCACTGTATAGGTGGTACCCCAACACAGTATTTATCAACAGCTTCTGCCAGAGTTGTCTTTTCATCGTCGTACGTTAACAGCCACAGGACTTTGGCCAGGTATTTACGGGACTTGCTCTCATTCTGGTGTCGACAGGCATGCAGGAAACACGTGATGGCCGACACACCCAGGTTCATTTGTCTGTAAAACAGGTTCAATATTTTATGTCTTTTGTTCCAATTTACAAAATATTTACAAAATTGGAAACAATTTTTGGGGAAGATAAAATGTTTACATGACATACTTGTATAGTAATCAAAAATATCAGTGAGAGTATGCAAAAATTATTAATTTATCCTGTGAAAATCAAACTTGAATTAGGGTGATTTTTTCACCTGGGACTGGGGATGGGATAGATCTGGTGTTGATTTTTTAAAAGTTTATTCCATGAAATCTACATTTAATACCTTCAGTTGATAAATTCACAGCAAAGATTGTTACTTTTCGTGGCGTTATTGACTTTTATGAACATTATCTTGCCTTTTTCACATGAAAAATGTTTCTACATAGTCTCGCCAAAGTGCCCAAGGCTTGACCAGTAACTTACTTTTTCTCACTTGAAGGACATGAAAGAGGTCGGAATGAAAACCATGTGAAAATTTGTAAATTCCTTACTCAGACTCTTAAGAACAGCTTTTAAATAATCTCAATCGTCACTATATTCGCAAGAAAACCAGTTGAAAATACATAATCCTGGAGGAAACATTTCCGTTTTTGAGCAAATGCTGACAATCGGCAGCCATTTTTTACCGGAATGAGAAGGTGGCATACTAAAATTGGAGCATATTTCCGGGTGCGTTTTCGAAATGGAAGATTTGGGCGAGTTCGATGGAAATTTTGGGTGGTGTTCGATGCGGCGGCTCTCGATTTTAATTTTTAAGTTATGGCCCATAAAAACGTTGGTGCGGGGGGTAAAATGGTCGATGCGGCGGGGGCCTGAAGGAAACTAAGAATTAATTTTTTTGGCCTAAGTTATACTGGGTCAAACCCTTTTGGCACTTTTATCTTTCCATAAATTTGTTTCCAATTTTGTAAATATTTTGTAAATTGGAACAAAAGACATAAAGGATATAGATATCACTGTTTTTACAGACAAATGACCTGGGTGTGTCGGCCTCATGTTTCCTGGATTTCCTGTCGATGTCACCAGAGCACTATGAGTAAGCAAGGTCACGTTATAATACCTGGCCAAGTCCTCATGGCTGTTAACAGTACGACGATAAAGACACTCTGCAGAATTGCTGTTGATGATAAATTACTTGTGTGTGGGTACCACCTATACAGTGCTACCATGGTAAGTGACCTAAATATTCATCGATCTGTCTTTCTACATCTGCTCATGTCATCTGTATTGTCATCGATCTGTGTCATCTTATTTGTTCATCTATTGTTTTTCCATTCTCATCATCTGTAATTGAATCATCTGTAATCTCGTCATCTGGTATCTTCAGCCATCTGTATCTCACCATCTGTTTCTTGTCATCTGTACTTCTTGTTTTTTGCTTTCATCTTGTCATTTCTTATTGTCATTTCTATCTTGCCATCTGTCTCTTTCATCTGTCTACTCATGATTTTGTCTCTCATTCCTCTGTATCTTAATTGGTGTTTTGTACATTTTTTTCTCTGGTCATCTGTCTCTTGGGTTTCTTGCCATCTGTATATCTTTTATTTGTCTCCTATCATCTGATCTTGTCATCTGCCTCTTATACATCTGTTATCTCATCAATCTTTCTTATCTTGGTCTTGTCATCTGTATCTTGTCCTCATCTGTATCATTGTTCTGTCTATCTGTATCTCTGTCATCTCTATCTTATCATTGCTGTCTCCTGTCATCTGTCTCTCATTGATTTGTTCTATCTACTGTAATCTTTGTCTCTTGATGTAATTGTAGGATTCCTCCAGCTCTGTTGACCTGTTTAGTGAAAATGAGTGGTCGACTTATCATCAAACTCTTCTGCCATACAAGCTTTGGACGAATTGTTATCCTCATTAGGCCGTCTACTTTCCACATCCGTAACTCTGTTCTCATCTCTCAGATAAGAGAGAGAGTGTTGTTAAGTAAAGATAGAGTACAATACAATACCATAATTTTGATCCAATAAGTGCCCAGGGCACTTAAAAGGTGTCTTATGAAAGCACTTATTCCAGGAAATATTTGTAAATATTTTACTTTTACTTTTGTGTAGTAACAGTTTTTTCTTTCTTTTACAGTTTAAGAGCGGAGAATTCAGTTTATCTCAAGGTCGAAACAACAGCTGGTGGCAACTTCAACATCAGCTACCATGGCAACATCAATAACAGCAACACAACAAACAACAGCAGTGTCATAATCCCCCTACTCCTCAACGCCGGCCACCCGGGCACTCCAGGTAAGTGTCCAGATGTAGAGTGCAAGTGAACCAAATAATACTGATGTGTCACAATAAAGTCCTTTGAATTTGAAAGAACACTACCCCACCTCCCTGCCCCCTCCCCTGCCCACCCAACACAACAAGTTAGAGGGTAATGTATATATGATTTCAGGTTGTCGTCTGTAGACACTGTGATCGGACCGCTACACCTCCTGACTACTAGAGCGATTTCAAAGAAACTTGGTGGCAATAACGTTATACAGTGTAATTGCATATCTGTCTCGGAACAGATGAAAAGAAACTGAAGTTTATTACAAATATGTTACAGATAGCATGGTACAGATAACTAGTGTGCAGCCAGCGCACAGACAAGTCCCAGACTTCAACTCGCAGAGTTCCACGGCCCAGGTGACGCTGGTCCATCCGAGCTCCTGCCCCATGTGGAGCTGTGTAAGATCATGCATATCCACGTGACCTGCCATCCACAATCCTCAGTTCCCTGAGGGAATGTAGACCAGGTAAGGAACATCAAAAAACAAGTTTTTTTGTTTTTTTTGTTCTTTCGGTTTTTCTGGGTTTGTTTTTTTTTTTTTTTTTTTTTTTGTTCTATACTGTTTTTTTTTTTTCTTTTTTTTTTTTATGACATTATCATAATAATTCAGTTGTTATATGTTTTTTATTAGTGTTGTGTGGTCATTGTTCTGTTTTTTTTTTTTCTTTTTTCCAAAAGGTTCTAATTTACGAAACAAGAACCATTCACTTAGGATTATATATTTTGATATTTGCAAGAATACAATTATGTTTATATCTGTCGATAACCGCAAAGCATTGTTCCACGAGAATTCCTAACTACTTAAATCAATTTCAAAATTATAGAAGATTTTTACATAATGACAGGGCCAAGTTTTCATGAACATTTCTTAACTTTAAAGGAACTCCTTATCTTAAAATTTCCCTGTAGAAAAGCATTACTAAATGTCCAAGGAAAAAAAATCTTATGTAAGGAGCTTCCTTAAATTCATAATGCTTCTCTATTGAGATATTTTAAGTTTTTAAAGGATTCTTAAAATTTAAGGATCTGTTGCATGAAACTGGGTCCCAGTTGATGAAGAAGAAATTTCTCACTTGAGTTAAATTACAGGGGTTCTATTATACAAAATTAACTCCTTCTTGTTGTAGATGTGTTTGGTTCCGTGTAGATATCTGGTAATGAAGAATGTGTTACGACATGAGTCTCCTGACAGGATCGCTAATGTTTGTCTGTCGCTTTTGAGACATAGAGGTGCAAGGTAATTATATTATTATTTATATTTTTTTTTTGAAAACTTTTAGTTCTTTATTTTTAATTTTCATTTATTGAACTTTGACCTTTATTTTGCGTTGCAGTGGCGGGACTTTTTCGTAACCAATTACTTCCACTATACCTTGATTTATGAAGAAGTCTGGTTGATCACATTTGGTGGTTGGATATAGAGTAATTGTTGTCGAGCGTATTTTGACGCAACTCTTCTTCGTGCTGCAGCTCCGAGTCCTTTGGCGCGTCGTGCACAGGCTTTGAGCAGCTCAGGAGCCAGTGTTTAGAGATGAAGAGTCAGTTTACTTAGCGACTTTGTATGACCTTCATTGTAAAACCC
>SAYR01026963.1:1942915-1969673 GCA_004382745.1 Argopecten irradians irradians | reverse complement strand
AAATAAAATGTTATCTGCCGCATTTGTTTTCAGAGAAATAAAAAATGAAAAATATTCTGCCCGCACTGACTTTTTAAAAAAGTGGCCTGAGAAACTAACAATGAAATTTTTTTGGCCTTACTTTTCTCAAGTGAACTGTTTCTAGATAGTCCACTAGAGTGTCCAAGGTTTGATCAGTAACTTACTTTTCTCGAGTGAAAACTGTTTCTAGATAGTCTCCCCAGAGTGCCCAAGCCTTGACCAGCGTGTCATGCATCTGGACAGCTGCAGAGAAGGCCTTGTTAGCGTCGTCGGAGCGGCCAACTTGAGCTAAGAACATCCCTTTTAGAGCATAAAACTCAGCAGTGAACTCTTTTGTGAAGTACTTGAGATTTGTGGACTCAATCACTTCCAAACCCTGCAGTAAACAGCACAATGTAAAATAACACTGTCAAATAGGTGAACATCAAATTAATGAAATACACTTAGTACATAATAGTAAATATTTGAAATCTTACCAGGTCATGCATATCAATTAAAATCTAAACTATTATTCTATCACAGCTATTCTATCATCCAGCAATGTATGGGAATATTTGCAAAAAGTTAGCATAATTGCACAAATACAGTCAATAATTATATAATATATTATGACATTAAAACCGTATTCGACCCAATAAGCGCCCATGTCCCTATGAGGGTCCCTCCCCCTTTTTGAGGCCCTAATTTCAATTGCCTGGGCATAAATAAAGACCCGAACTACACAAAACTGTATAGGTTTGCCATCATTTCTTCTTATTAAGCACCTTTTCGTATTTTCAATTTTTAAACACCCTGGGTGCTTATTGGGTAAAATACCGTAGTTTGAGAATGAGTAGCCCCAACCTGTCGGGGCCTTCCCTACCTCATTCAGTTCAGTCTTTCCCATTGATCCTGACATCTGTAGGTAGCACTTGACTTGCTGGCGGATCTTCTGGAAACAATCTACAATCGGCACACTTGGTATTGTGTGGATTCTGTGAAGAAAATCATTATTCTCCGTATCAAGTTCAAATTTATTTCCAAGCTCTATTGGGTTTTTTCTACACAAATCTAGCTATTATCACGTTCAAATAGTGAGGAATCAAAATCAGCATGATATATTTTAGTCTTTTTAACTTAACAATGAAAGAGTTCATTGATAGATAAATAGTATACCTGCTAAGAGAATCCAGACAAACACCCGTCAGGTTGTGTTTGCGAGCTATCTTTCCAAAATGTATGATAGCTTGGGCTGAAGCATGGACGCCCAACATTGAGTGGTTACTGTTTTGCTAAAAGTATGAAAATTATTTTATTCAATAAAAACAGTTCAATACATTTAAAAATATATTTGAAGATTTCATTAAACACCAAGGTTAAAATATATAGGAGTGGAAGGGTCAGTCAGGGATTTGAACCCATGATCTCAGCACACCAGAGCTACAGAGAGGTAAAATAGAATCTGTCCATAAGTACTAAAATGTTACTGTATGCAAAAAATAGCCTGTTAATTATTTTTACATATACTTATAAATAAAAGTTTTCATTGAATATTACCAATAGAACTTGTTTATGATCCCCATAAAATTTGGTACACTGTATTAGGAATTCTGACATGACAATTTCTGTGTGTTCTTCTGTTGGAGTCAGTGTGTCAGTGACTGCATTTTTGTGAACTATAGTTACTATCCTAATCAAACACTTACAGGATCCTGCTGAGAGTGGTTGTCATAGTGATCGACTATAAATGTATAGTGATGCTGCCTCCATGTAAAGATATCACTCCAGTGGGAGAGGTCATCAGATATCATCGGCAATCGGTTCCTACAACAAAAACTTAACTGAATTCAAAGTTCTACATTTTTTATCACATCAATGGTACACACTGGACTTCTATCAAGAATGTATTCAATGAAATGCTCCACTTTTATTCCATGCACATACATCAATTAAAAGTCCTCTTATTGAGTTGATAAGGTGATGTCTAATTTTCAAAACTGTGATATCGAGAAACAGTGAGAAAGATGTGCCACATATACTCATTCTAAACCATTGTATAGAATAAAGTTACCGTATTCGACTCAATAAGTGCCCATGTCCATATAAGCACCTCTCCTCCATTTGATGCCTCAATTTCAATTGCCCAGGCATAAATAAAGCCCAAAACTACACAAAATTGTATAGGTTTTCAATAATGCACCTTTTCTTTTTTCCAATTTTTTAAATGCCCTGGGCCCTTATTGGGTCGAATACAGTACATGTAAAATAACGACAAGACAGAAATCAATGGACAGTATGTAACTTTTAAGTAAAGTAAAGTCCTACCTCCAAGTTTTGACGATAGCCTTCATGTCATGAAGACTCGAGCTGCGAGTAATGTTGGCGGGTTGGAGTCCTTGGTTGATCTGGGCAGCTTCCTGAAGCTCCATAATTTGTTGAGCAGCCTATATAACAAACAATGGGACAACATAACAACATAGCTAAAATTGATACATTGTCAAATACATTAACTACAGTAAAAGAAATTAGTAAGGTCAATATAATGTTTTATTAACTAAATGAAAATATCAATTATTGTTAAATTAACAAAATAAAAGCTAGAATAAGCTCAGGCCTCTTATGAGATAGAGCATTGTTAGCACCATATAACCTTTATTTAACATTTATAACATTTATATAACATTTATTTCTCATTCATAAGGATATTAATCATAATAGAGTTATCTCCCCTATTATATATATACTACTCGTACATTCACTGTATGTATAACCTAGACGTAATACGTTTAGTTTTAAAATGAATAACAATGTTTAATCAATATATAATTACCAGGAAACAGCAAGATACCGTTTGTGGGGTTATTAGTGTTGTTATTTTTAAAACTAATAAAATAATTTATTCATGGATACCTGTAGTAGTGGTACATGGATATGCGACACTATGCTGGGTAGTCTCCTCCATTCCTTGATCGCTAAATTACTGGAAACCTCCACCAGTCTCTCAATCTATGAACAAAATACAATGACCTATTTCAGTAAGAGACACAATACGCTCACCTCAGTAAAGCCTTAAGTATTAAATCTGACAAGATTTTGTGGAAAGTCAGCGGGAAAGAATGCTATAGAATTCTGGTGAAAATCTGAAACATTGCCAACTTTTATGTTCAACGACTGATTTCTCTTTACCCATCAATATAAATTGCCAACTTTTATGTTCAACGTCTGATTTCTCTTTACCCATCAATCTAGATTGCCAATTATTATTTCTAATATCTGATTTCTCTTTACCCATCAATATACATTGCCAACTTTTATGAGCAATATCTGATTTGTCTTAACCCAACAATATAAAATGCAAACTTTTATGTTCAATGTCTAATTTCTCTTTACCCAACCAATAGTAATGTTGTGTTACCATGGTGACAGTGTTGAGATGGTGGTCATCTGGTTGACAAATAGCAATGTAACCGCGGTACAGGTTCACCTTCCAGGCCATTTCTTTGGGGCAGGACAACTCCACCTATAAATAAAAAGAAGATAGATATGCAAAAGCCAGACATCTGAATACAATGAAGCAACCTGTTACCATAAAAATACACAATGCTCAAATACAATGAAATAACCTGTTACCATAAAAATACACAATGCTCAAATACAATGAAATAACCTGTTACCATAGAAATACACAATGGTCAATTTCTCTTTATATGTGGATTATAATTTGTAAACAATATAATGTTGTACTGTCCTAACATATCATCATAAAACAAAAACTCTATTCATCAATGGAACTTCTCTACAAAACCAGACTAGGATCAAATTCTCTCCAGAATTGCCGTGTGTGTAAAGGTTGCATGCCTATCAGACATGTTTTTTGTAATTCATAGATTAGTTTGATTCCACATTTAATTTGCTGTTGTAGCCCTCTAATGGTGGTCCATCAGAAAGTCAATAGAGGGGACCATGTTTACCTGAGCGAGGGCATCCTTCATGAGAGCCCAGTTAGGGACCCGCCAAGCACTCTCCAGGACCAGATGGGGATTGGTGTTACCCTTGGCTCCCGCATACTCCTTCAACAGATCCCACTGGTTTAGTTCTTTAGAACACCTGTCCAAGCAGAAATATGGATAGAGTGAGCAATTATCAATTAGTGTAGAGCACCTGTCCAGGTAGAAATATGGAAATAGAGCAAGCAACTATCAATTACTGTAGAGCACCTGTCTCAGTAGAAATATCGTGAGTAATGAAGAAGTGAAGATATGAAATCAAACCCCAATCATCATATAGATCAACTGAAATACCAATATGTAGCTTCTGTACATGTTACTTACCGTATCCAACGCTCCTCCCAAAGGCGGTACTCTGGCAACACTGACGGTGACGCTGGGCCAGAGTTGTGGTCAGAACGGGCTTTACCCATCGCCTTCAAAAACAATAGTACACAATAGTTCATAAAGCTATCCTTTTTTAAAAACCTAAATTTATAAGTTAAAAGATGATTGTTACCATAACCAATTTCATAAATCTATCAAAAATTTCCATAATTATACTAAACCTGTTCATAAGAGGCTTGAGCTTGTTCAAAGAAGCCATGTTGTTCATAAGACAGGGCAATGTTGGTCTCGGCAAACTTTGCTCGTTTCTGCCATAAACCAGCACACATGTCCTCTTCCTTGAGTAGGGAGTAGAGTTCACACAAGGCATCCAATGTCTCCTGTACAGGACCATGTCATTGAATAATATATTCTCATGTAGAAATCAAAGAATTACCATAATTGGCCCAATAAGCACCCACATCCCAAGAAGACTATAGTTGCACCCCATCCTCTTGTTTAGGCTTCAATTTCACTTACTTTGAATTATATACAATAATATAATGATACTAATTTGTAGAATAATTTTTGGAATGGCAAGTACAAATTTGTTCCTATTAAGCGCCCAGAAATTTGCTTCAATTTTCTAAGCGCCCTAGCACTTATTGGGTCAAATACAGTATATGAAATAGTATATACATAATTTCATTGTCTATGTATTCCAAACAACTTCTAAAATGCTTGAAGGAATTCAGGAGTGAAATTTCCATCATGATGAGCATACATTTGTATGTTCATTGTTTTATTTGTAATTCACATAAGACTGCTTGTTTCTAGGTATTATAAAATGATGTAGTGAATCCTCGAAAAATCAGGACAGTAAATTGTATCCCCAGGGCCAAACATTCCGGAATGATAATTCTCGCTACTTATTTAAGTTAGTCAGCAGTTAAATATGTTCCCTGGCGTTTCCGTCCAGATTGCGATATGTTCTGGCTAGTCCACAATAATATTTTTAACCCTATAGTATAAAATTTTACAGCTGTTTCACTGTAGAAAGATGACTACAAGAATAATGCTGCTGTCCAGGTAAGATAATTATGTAGAAAGTTTAAAAGATGTTTGAAGGTATATGATTTACCTGTTGTGGAGAAGTGACCGGTTCAAACTCGTACTCGCTGACCGGTCGGTTCTTCACCTGGAGACCAGGACTGTTCTCAAATGCGATCTGTTCCAGTTGGAGACAGGCTCTGTGCCATAGATTGTGTGTGCGGCCAAGGTACTGTTAACATGATAATTCATCTTTAACAAACTGTTAAACTTCTAGTTTACAACAACATCTAGCATATCAAACCTATTATTCTTAATGTCTTTCATATTACAAAGATGATACATGTCCTATGTTTGTAATGTCACAGATATATGTGTATATTATACATAGGACACAGGGACGTATTGTACAAGGACTTCAGGGTACTGGAGGGACACAGTGAGACAGTCCCTCGAGGAATTTGTGTATAGAAATATAAGAGGTGTATATTACCTTGAGGACACAGGGACGTATGGGTACTGGAGGGACACAGTGAGACAGTCCCTCGAGGAATGTGTGTATAGAAGATGGGTGGCAGTCCTTTTGGATAACATGACTTCCACTACACATGAAGGGAATCAGCTCTCCCCCTAACATCTGAAACATAAAGGTGTTTAGTGGTATGTCACAACCGTCAACAAGACCTCTAGACTTGATGGTATATATTTTGACTTATGATGAAGCAAACACACACAAAAAAAGGTTTTCTATAGTTTTAAGATGTCGTTGAACTATCTGTTGTACAATTTTATTATATGAAGAAAAGAAATTTCAGAATTTTTGTATTTTCAAGCAGTGTTTTTTCTGTTAAGAGGCAAATTCAAACACATAGATTTGTTAAAACAAGGAATTTCTAGACATACCTGTTGCTGTTTGTCTGAGAGAATTTTCCAAATCCGTGGGAAACAGTCAACCCAGGAAGCATGACCCAAGTCTGTGGATGTGTGACACAGCTGGGACAGGGCATTCAGATAGGACACCGTCTACAGGTACAATAGTTATACAGGTAAAACATAGGATACTGTTACAGGTAAAACAGGTCTTACAGGTACTACATAGGACACCTCTACAGGTAAGATAGGTCATACAGATATAGCATAGGACACTAGGTTATACAGTTATAACATGTACTGATGAAATAGGACAAGGAATCACTTTAAAAAGTCACAAATATCTGACAGAATTTGTAATGAAATAGGACACTGAATGATAAAGTGAAAATTAGAAACTTTATTAAACAGATTTTACAAAGTCTACTGGTATTAACTTAAGGTCATACATAAATCTGTATAGTGGGGAATAAGTTGATGTCAACAAAATAATTTTTATATCTATTACAATAATGGAGCTAAAAAAGAATGTTGACATGATAGAGACTACTGACCTTGACCTCTCGACAACTCTCCAGAAATTTGGCCTGACGTTGTAACAGGGTATTGATGTTCTGACGAGGGTCCTGATTTTCTTTCTTGGGAGGTTCTTTGGGAATATTCTCATCTGAGGACACACCACTTAGCTCCATGTCAATCTCTTCCTGAAAGCAAAAGAAAACGACAAATTTCAAAAATTTAAGTTAAAGTAGGATTTTGTTTAACTAACATGGTGCAATGGCAACATTTAAAAGTTTAATTGTTGAGGTGCGGGTTCCAAAAACTTTAAAAAAAACCTTGAATCTTAAATGAGTGCAAAATATCAACATGCCTATCTATAGGGTTTAAAGAATCAATGTACCTCGATTTAGCTGTATTAAAATTTTGGCATGGATCATTAAAATGTAATCATTCTTTGGCTATTTAAAAAGAGTGAGACTAGAGTTACCTCCTCCTTATTTGAATCTACTGATTCAACATCCATCGGTTCTTCCTTCATCTTCATGATGGTCTGAAACGCAGCGCGGTCCTGACTGTCTGCCAAATTCACAATGGAACTTGCTGATGGCAACAGGTTCAAGGAAGACGAGCTTTGGATACTGTGACCATTCATAGCCACGGAGAGCAATAACTGAAAGTAAAGAATAACCAATCAAATTATTTGTTACATAGCAGGCTCTGTATATCTTAAGTCACCAAACAAAATACAGTGGAACCCCCCGAAACCGATCATGATGGGTGCATATAATTTCGGCCGGTTTAGAGAGGGTTCGGTTTGGAGAAGTGAACCGAATACCGATCATCACGATCCGGATTTAATCGATCGGAAGTCGTTTTTTACATTAGTGCACCGCATGTATGCCTAGTGTTCGTTAAAACCGACCGATATTGGTTGTTAATGTTAATGTTATCACAAAAGAGAGAATCATACGTTTAAAAGGAATGGATTACAGCAAACTTGACTTTGTTACCGCTTATAAACGTAGTTTAGTTAGTTAGTTGCGTGAATGTTCTTTGGGATGTTCTCGTCTGCAACCTACATACGACCGATCGCTTCCGGTTACGTCAAGAATCAAATTATATGGTCTAATATTACACGATGATCAGTCGATGCCGGTCATTATATGACAGACATTTTCTAAAACAATACGTGGCTCCGGCTTCTTCATACAGATAATTTACGTTATCCGACAACTACATATGAAAATAAAAAAAACCCGTGTGATTTGAATACGAAACTTTCTCTTTATTACTAGCTCTGTTTGTTTTCCTACAGTAAACAAACCGCGTGCACATGGTAGACCTTCGTTAGATATCTAAACAATAGGCATGATTAAATAATTACACCACCATCTCGGATATAATTACTGTGTACCTATAGCCTTCCCATCGGTATATACATATCCAAGGACATGACATACAACAACTATGGTACAGGTATGTGTATTTCACGGTCGGTTGATCAGACCTCAATGCAATCTATCGGTGTCGCTCAGGTAAGGCCGGTTTTCAGAAGTGTATTTTAGTTACATTTGACTATTCCGATCTCAAAATCGGTCCGGTATTCGGAATTGGGAGGGATCGGTTTCGGGAAGTTTTATATACTATTAATAAAGAGGAATTCATTCCGTACATGACATCCATGTTCGGTTTCTAGAGGTGATCGGTTTTGAGAAGGTTCGGTTTTGGGAGGTTCCACTGTAACTAAAAAAAGTATCAAATAGAAATATTTTAAATCTAAATATTTGTCTATCAAAATAATTATGAATATAGGAAAACAGGCAAAGATACTTTCGAAATTCAAAATCTGTTATTTTCTAAATGGAAATCTATTATAAGGATTCTGTTTAAATTCAATATTTTTGGTGATAGTTAAATTAAATCATCATGATGAGAAGCATCTACTTACCTCCACACATTGCTTGATCCAGAAGTGGGTTCCCATGGCTTCCCAGTTCTGTGTACAGGTGATATACAGCAGACGGTCAAACATTCGTCGAGGAATCGAGTTCTCAAATACCTATATATACAAAAAGAATTTTTTTTTACTAAAAAATTCAAATACAATTTTATCTAATGCCCATAGCACCTCATCTTAGGAAGTCTTTGAAAAAAAAATTGGACAACGTGTAGATTTGTCACATGTTAATTCATTTAATCTAAACATTTCCTTAGAATTCATTTTTAATATGAATTATTTAAAACCTGACTTTTTAAATACTGCAATCCAAAGTGAAAATGCAAAAGGCTGAATTTTCTTTACGATGATAACATCAGTTTGACAGCCATCTAGTTTCTCAGCTATATAATTTTGATGTAACAAGAGAAAGAATGTCAATTTTTACTATGTTTAACCTTACCTCCACAAACTTATGTCTGATAGAGGGTTGATTACATCGTAAGCCACTGAGGAAAGCCGACTCAAGTTTCGAGGTTAGTTCTGTCCCGCTGAGGCTTTCGTCACGGTAAATATAGTTGACTAACTCCAGGAACTGAGCGTTCAGTTCTTGTTCATCTGGGAAGCGTTTCTCCACATGCTGCATGAGTTTCACCAACAGTATGGCCTTCTCCCTGATACTGGGCGACTGGTTGATTGCTATAGGTGTCTGAATAAAAAACAAAATAACCTCTTGCATGGATGACAGAAAATATATAAGTAAACAGAACAATCTCTTACATTGCTGACAGAATAAGTACAAGTTCAAGTCATACAATGTATGAAGATACATTACATCAAGTCATACAATTCATGAAGGTACATTACATCATGTCATACAATGTATGAAGGTACATTACATCAAGTCATACATTGTGTGAATGTATATCTCATGTCATACAATGTATCAATGTACATTACATCATGTCATACAATGTATGAAGGTACATTAAATCAAGTCATACATTGTGTGAATGTACATCACATGTCATACAATGTATGAAGGTACATTACAAGTCATACATTGTATGAAGGTACATTTCATGTCATACATTGTATCGAAAATATACATTACAAGTCATACATTGTATCAATATACATTTCATCAAGTCATACATTGTGTGAATGTACATCACATGCCATACATTGTATCAATATACATTACATAAAGTCATACAATGTACCTTTGATTGGACTGTTATCCTGTCATCAAGGAAATGACCTTTGACCTGTGAACCATATCCTGATATTTTTACCTTTGTTATTCATACCTACGACTTGACCTCTATCTACCTGTAATGTCTACCTTTGTTTTCACCCAGTCCTCCACCATTTTTGTAATGGCTTTCATCACTTTAGCATCAGTTGTCTTCTCAATGAGGCCGACAAGGATTTGTCCGATGAAGCTCTTCCTCATCTCTAGGCTCATCACCCCAACTCTGTTCTTTACCAGGTCTAGACTCAGGATCATCAACTCACTAGCAACTGTCAACAGGACGGTTAATGTTATACATTGGTAGCTCACTGTCAACAGGCTGGTTATTGTTTTAAATCGGTAGCTTTGTCAACAATTAATGTTATAATTTGGATACTTTCGATTTACTAATATAAGTGTATGTATCTTATTACGCCTAACAAAACAAAATGCTGGATGCATACCTGGACTAGATTCTGGCGAGGTGGGGACTAAATGTTCTCGAGCCATCTTGTGTAACACCTTCATGAACGTTGTGATGAGTCTGTCTATGTAACAGTGATTGTGCATGCATGCAGCCTTCAGGATCATCAGGGTACTGAACAACTGTGATGGGGAGCCAGTCGATGCTCTGGTAAAAAAAAAAATCCATGCTCAGTTTAAAGAGTAACGTTAAAGTGGACTAAGTGTCAAAACAATTATTTCAGGAAAATATCATTCAATAGAACATATTCACACAAAAATTCAACGTCTACTTAGGAAATATATTTTTTTGTTAATTAAATAAAGAAATACGGGCTAGCATTGAACTTCTCTGATAGTCGACAAATGCTTTACTTACTTTTCGTAATTGGTTAATCCCTCGTACACTACTTTGCTGACACAGGCGTACAAACATTCCAATTCCTCATACTTGGATGCCACATTCGACGTAACGGGTTCGGTTGGGAAGAAGCTCATTAGCCTTGACAGTAGACTGTGTACTCCTCTTATCACCTTGGTATTGGGACAAGTCATACAGGCAGCTATTCCACGCTGAAGCGGCTTAAAACTGGTCAGTATCGTCTCCTTTTTCTGTAATAGAACTTAACGTTTCTATTGCTGCCAGGGTTTATTTTCTGATGAGAAATTTTGAAGCTGGAGAGTGGGACAACATCACCATTTGGATATTGGATCAACAGTGATCAGATAATGTGTCAGTCTCTTTGTCAGAGCGCAACACAACATACCAGTCGGTCGCTAAGCTTAAAGCAACAACTAACAAGAAGTTTAATCAAAGTACTCAAAGTACTGCAAATACAACGCAGCAGAAACAGAAAAATAGAATGAAATCAAATGAATTTCCAAAATCAAAATATATAAACCATATTATAAAGACTTTGATATCAATTATTTCAAGAACATTCAACTGATCACAAAAAAGACATGTTTTGTTTCACATTTTTTCTTAATTAAATTTCCTACAAGAAATAAAAGACTTAAAAATGAAAAAGAAAACAAAAGTCTTCATTAAAAATGAGTTTTTATCCTATACTCTTGTTTCTTATAATGTTGCACATACACTTATTTTGGTAAAACCATGCACACATGAGGACAGCCTTACAAGATATATTGCCTTTACCTCAGATCTGTTTTAACATTATTTTAAGGTACACATAAAGAAATCTGATTAGTTTACTTTATAACTCTCAGGTCTATAAGCCTTACATAGTAAGTCCAATTTGAGTTATGTAAGTTGGACAGAGGAGTCACCAGCAGGCAACAGTCAGGGAGTACTGGCATAAGGTACAGTTGACATGGATGGTGCTGTGTATTATATAACACTCTGTGTATTCTATACACACTCTCTGTATTCTATACACACTCTGTGTATTCTACCAATCAGAAGGCAGTCTTCCCATGACTACTGATGGGTCCAACGGAATATTATTCAATGAATAGTGAATTTATGAATGGAAGTTTATGAATGAAATGGTTCAAGAGGTCACCACTAGATGTCATTGTAGGGCAAGTCCTACAAATCAATAGTAAACCGGATAGCAATAATACAAACGCTACACGCGTTGTATTAATTATACAAAACTGCTGTCAGGATCTCTACACAAGTCTCCAGTCATCTAAGAAAACCACCCAGAATGTTTTGATATTATCTTAATATTGCCCAAATATCAGTCATAAGACCATTGTTAACGGACTTTCTAAAATCTGACTACAAAAGATTTATCTAACCATATCAAGTAACAAAACCTATGTGATAGCCAAGAAGTCTTAATGCAATCTGCAGAGAATTAACGGATTAAAAGAAATTCACTGAAAGAACAAATCATAGCAAATTTCTATTTCATTAAAATAATGATGAATAGTAAATCTAAATCAAGTTAGAGGGCATAAGATGTCATTTGTTCTTTAGTTACTAACACCTACCAGTATTGTCAGAAGAAAACTCAGTAACTCCAGAGCCGTACAGATATTGTTGAAGTTAGGCAGAGGGTTCTCAACCGTCGTCAGTAACTTATCGAACCAGACAAGTTTCAGTTCTGTAGTGGGCCAGATATCCGGACGAAGTGCCATCTTCAGTAATCCCACACATCGCCGAGATAAGATTTCTCCTGGAGACCCTGGGGTTTCATTTACCTACAAATACAAAATAGTTACTCTGACTAATGTTGGACAAAATACTTCACCTTACCTATCTATAATTAAACATTGTAAAACATCAGCTTTTAATGACAAAATTACTATCAAATAGTAGTTATTTAATTCCAACTTTGGTATTAAGAAATTCTTGGTAATTAGAATTCAAGAATATTAAATAATTAGTACACAACTAAAGACAGATGAATTACGACACCCGGCAAAGAAATTGAGATAAGATTTGTCAAAGTGATTATGAAGCCTTTTTTCAGTTTCCTTTACAAGGATACCAACAGACAGTATATATGACAGGCTATCCTCAGTAAGAAGTTTACAACACAAAGGCTATTCACAGTAGGAATTTCACAACACACAGTATACCTGACAGGCTATTCGCAGTAAAAAGTTCACAACAGCATCACAGTAATTCTTCTCAATCGGCTTCGTTAGGTCTGACTGGCTCCTGGTGCTCTGAAAAATAAATCAATGTTACCGGTAAAGACTTGGTTAGGTCTGACTGACTCCTCTGTAAAACTAGACTGGCCGCTGGAGTGGACGACTAATTCCAGTATCACCCCCCCCCCTCACCTTAACTTCCTTGCGGGGGTATAATAAATCAATGTTAAAAAATTATTAGTTAGATCTGACAGGCTCCTTTGAATCAAAAATCAGTGTTAACGATTAATTAGGTCTCACTTACCGCACCAGATGAATGACGAGACCTTTTGGCTTCCTGCGGCGAGTCCACAGAAGTTGAGCGCTTTACTGGTAGATTCTGTGTGAGCGCTTGACTCAGTTCAGGACCAGCTGGTTCTACGAACGACGGATCCTGGTCGTCTTTGATACGCTGCATCTCCCACTTTATTACAACCTCAGCCAAGTCCACTGCCAGCTTACGGTGCTCAATAGACGCCTATGTCAAAGGGCAAAAGGTTAAGGTCAGAGGTCACTAATAGATACACATAGAGTTTAAGGGTTAGAGGTCATATGTGAACAGATTAATTACAGGTTATAGTTCAATCTCAAGTAAAAGTCCAAAATGAAAACAAATTTGTATTACATCATATCAGAATGCATATATTTGAAACGGCCGAGAATCTTTACTTTCTTTACTTAAGGTTGTAAACTCTATAATCAGCATCAAACTAATGACGTCACCATCCTATCATTGATCACTTATCATATGTTAGAATATCAATAGTACTTGCATCGGAAGTGACGTCAAGTTTTTGTAGACAGTTGACTGGAGGTGAAGCCAAATTTGTGTAGAGAGTTGACCATTTATCATACAGGTTAATTAATTATCATTGGTACTCACACTGGAGGTGAAGCCAAGTTTGTGTAGAGAGTTGACCATGTGTGGGATAAGATGATGTCGCACTGGGTAATACACTTTGAAATGACGCACCACCAATTGTCTGTAAGGAAACATAATAGTATGGACATATGTCATATATAAAGACATACCGCATTCGACCCAATAAGCGCCCATGTCCCTATAAGCACCCCTCCCCTTTTTAAGGCCTCAATTTCAATTGCCTGGTCATAAATAATGACCAAACCTACACAAAACTGTATAGGTCTGCAATAATTTCGTCTTATTCAGCAGCTTTTCCTTTTTTTTTAAAATTTTTTCCAACGCCCTGGGCGCTTATTGGGTTGAATACGGTAATAAAATTATCAGAATTTATATACAGAGTATTCTGCTTATTTGCTGAGGGTATTATCCACAAGAAAATATGTGAATAAGCATTTCGAATATTCGTTTGTCCCCTTCTAACTTAGATACATGTGAATAGGCAAATAGACATTATTTAATTTGCTTGATGCATACTTAGATGATTTACACTTGAAATGAAAAACAAGTCATAATTTTGGAAGTTTTTTTAAATCGTTTATATGATCGTATTGTTGAATTAAAAAAAAAGCTCCAATGTAAAGTTCTTGTTGAATTGACATGTGAATCTGTTTGAGTCTAGGCTACAGATGATCTCGACCTAATAACTTATAATAATTGTATCTGCAAATATTCTCATATCAATTTTGATCCTAAATAATGAGCAAATTTACGTAAGTGGTAAGTGTACATACAGTATATGGACTAGTTGTGCAACGGTGTGTCCTTCCTCTACGATTATCTTCTTAGTCCAATGGGTTAACATTCCCTGTAAAATATAACAATATTTTGCTGCAGTTAATATCTTTGAAATTGTTAACAATTTACATGATCTTTCTACATTCAAAGATCATAGAATGTTATCCATGTTGAATATCTAATTGAAGCATATCTACATACCCTAGTTGGAGAATTACAAATACAGAAAAATTCTACAAATCGTAGGTGGAAATAAAAAATTTCCTATTTGATGATGCGATTAATTATTCTCATGTGTAATTCTATATCTAGCCTGGAATCTACAATAATTTGTTAACAAACTATAAAAAAATGGTCCATTATTCCATCTTGACCCTATACATATGATTGATTGTTACACACATTGCCGTCTTCCATGCGTCCCGGCATGGCTGGGGTAAGGATCTCCAGCGCCTGTCTCACAACTGTACGGGCCTCCACAGCGTGAGCTTTCAGTAAACTATGAAACACCTGTAGGACGATTCGTTTGTGGATGGCAAACTTGGCAATGATGTGAGACAGTAACAGGTGTCCATGGTACTTTGTGGCGGGGTCGACACAGTTCTTGGACAGCAGGCAGGGCCAGGCAAATGTCATTAGACGTCGGAGTTTGTTCCCTTGTTTCCTAGATTGATTGTCAAAGATAAAGATCTAAAATTTGACACACAGCAGTCTCTGTATCAGATACAGTGATCTAAATATTTTGGAATATTTCATTTGTTTGAAATATAATCAAATTTTTGGAGTGTTGATTGGTCAATTAATTTTCAAGAGCCAATCAACGCCGAGAAAACAAATGTACTCAACACAAACTTACACGGCGGCTAGAGACACAAATTTTTCGATTGGAAATCTCAAAGAGCTGTATTGAGCAAATGGATGGTATATAGATATACACTAACATACCGGTAAGTTTCTTTTCTACATAACTTTTATTCCTATGAAGCTGAAGTGTTGACATGAACTGGTTTTTGAGCTACCCATTAGAGCCCTGGCGTGTTTATTGGAGGACACCACATTGTCCGACCAGTTGAAATCTGGCTGTTTTCCGATGTTTCTGGATTCCTAGTGACAATTTTATGGCATGATATATATTCTATCATATACCAAATTAAAGATAAATTATCTGGCTGTGGATTGAGAGTATTCCCTTTGTAGGTTTATAAGGTTTGTTAATAATCATACTTTTTCTGAAATTGGGTAGTGTTATATGGCCGGCCGAGTTATAGACCTTGACACAGTTTTACATATATATATATAGAGAGAGAGAAAATTGTCTATAGAGCCAAACGCCTGTGGATTAACATACTTGTTAGCTGCGTCGTGTATGTGAGACGATGCCTGTTCCACTAAGAGAGAGGACAACTGGAGGAGGAGAATCCTGACAGCATCAGACGTCCCAAACGGGTTGTCTGGGTCAATTATTTTGTTAATGAACACACTGATGATATTCTCCATGTTGTCCTGGTCAGGTGCGGGCGGTCCTCCAATCAGTTTCTCCCCGTCGCCACCCTCAAACACCTGATGGAAGCACGGGATGAGGATGTGCTGCAGGATCTGTGGCAGAAAAATAACAGCTAAGAAGGATGGTAAAGATTTTGCATAATTGTCAATAAAGTATTTGGTCTATGGCCTTAAATTTTGACCAGTGACAAGTTTAATCAGTTGAAGAATTGGTTGAGAAATCCTAATAGTAAGCAGATCAATAAGATATATGTGCAGGATGGTATTTATTGCAGTTTACTTTAAGAATCGTTTAGCTTTTAACCTTGAACAATTTCGGTTGAATTGAGGTGGAGAATTTTATGGTGTGAATATCAAGTATATGTTGTTGAGTTGATACGATAAACATTGTACAGGTTACAATATCATTACACTTTCTTACAGTTAACTTTAAAATCGACTGGTCTATACCTTAGCCTTGATTTCCTGTGTCCACTTGGTGTCATGGAAAATATCCACAAACTTGAAAAAAGCACTTCTCTTCCACTCAATGGAGTATGTCTGAAATAGCACAGCATTGTTAATTATTAAATAACTTTAGGAAAATACAGGTTCAATTAGTCTATATAACACAGCTGTAGATATAGCTATATAAGTGTGATAATAGACTGACATCATGGACCAAAGTTAAAAACTGCCCCAATACAGATATATTTAGTTTATATTATACAGTTGTAGGTACCAGCTATATAAGTGTGATAATAGACAGACATCATGGACCAAAGTTACATACTGCCCTGATACAGGTCTAATCAGTTCATATCATACAGTTGTAGGTATATCTATATAAGAATGATAATAGACTGACGTCACAGGTCAAAGTTAAATACTGCCCCGATACAGATATATTTAGTTTATATTATACAGTTGTAGGTATATCTATATAAGTGTGATAATAGACTGACATCATGGACCAAAGTTACATACTGCCCCGATACAGGTCTAATTAGTTTATATTATACAGTTGTAGGTACCAGCTATATAAGTGTGATAATAGACTGACATCATGGACCAAAATTACATACTGCCCCAATACAGATATATTTAGTTTATATATACAGTTGTAGGTACCAGCTATATAAGAAATGATAATAGACTGACATCATGGACCAAAGTTACATACTGCCCCGATACAGGTCTAATTAGTTTATATATACAGTTGTAGGTATATCTATATAAGAATGACAAGATATTGACATCATGGACCAAAGTTACATACTGCCCCAATACAGGTCTAGTTAGTTTTTATATACAGTTGTAGGTACATACCGCAGCTACAGTGTTATCAAGAAAGTCCTTGACAAACTGGAACTGGACAACACAACGATTGGTAAAACATCGCAGGATGTGAAACAGAAGTTCATTCTCATTGGTGTGGTACCTGTAAAATGATCAACGATCCATGTAATTATACAAAATGATGTATTTACAGATCGAGGTTAACAACACTCAAAGCAAACTTTAGAGGTACGGGCCTCCACAGCGTGCAAAAAGGTGAGGGGACACCTGCCCAATCAAGTGGGTTTTCTCCGGGCACTCCGGTTTCCTCCCACACTAAGACTCCTACTATATAAGTTGTATAACTTGTTTCTCAATCGATGGAAAATAAATAAAGTTTATATTTTTATCTATACTTGAAGTAGTTGAGGAGGTGAGAGTCACATGACTTACTTGAAGTAGTTGAGAGTCACATGACTTACTTGAAGTAGTTGAGAGTTACATTAATTACTTGAAGTAGTTGAGAAGGTGAGAGTCACATGACTTACTTGAAGTAGTTGAGAGTCACATGACTTACTTGAAGTAGTTGAGGAGGTGAGACACATGACTTACTTGAAGTAGTTGAGGAGACACTTGACTAAGAGGGCTGGTTCCTTCCAGTGGACCATCTCCACTGCTTCTAGTTTGTTATGTCTGTCCTGGAAAGCTTCAGACTTCCATAGCTGTAGTAGGCTGGTCACCTGATAACAAAAATCACATGTCTCTAGTCTACTGTAAATCATTGATACAAACTTCTCTACTATCATATACACATTTGATGATATTTAATAAAGACAAGAACTTACAATAGCTGGGTGTTGTGACAGCCAGGGTTCTTCATGTCTGACGAGAAGGCTGATTAGTTTGATGACTTGGTACTGCAGCTCCACATTGGGCCCCGGGGTGGGGGACGGGGCAGGAGAGGACACCGACACATCAGTACTCGTGGGAGTCGTCCCCTGTAAAATCCAACAAAGCATTTCAGTTCATCTCCACGCTAACAGGGATTACTTCATCAAATCTACAACAAACATTCTGAAGATTTCTATAGCATAATTTGACTATAATCATTGTTAAAACACAGTTTGGTACCAATAAAACGATATGAAAAAATTTGTTTTAAATACTTTATTTTGGCAAGTTTCTTTTAATTGGAAACAAAGCTGAAGTTTGTTTTAATTTGTCCATTTCTTGGGTATTTTTTCATTTCTTTTTCAGATTTGCTAAAAAACACTAAATTGCACTTTACAAATCCCTTTCAATTTCTAGATCCAATGCATCACTTTATCACCAATAGGCCACATAGCTTTACCCTCTCACACATATAGTACAGTTCTGGTTTATCTCCTTAACTTATGATGCAAAAGTGATACATTCCACAAACAAACATCAATGATCAACCTAATAATTAGCTGTACCCTCTCACACATATAGTACAGTTTCCTACTTATCTCCTTAACTTATGATGCAAAAGTGATACATTCCACAAATAAACATCAATAATTTACCTAATAATTAGCTGTACCCTCTCACACATATAGTACAGTTTCCTACTTATCTCCTTAACTTATGATGCAAAAGTGATACATTCCACAAATAAACATCAATAATCAACCTAATAATTAGCTGTACCCTCTCACACATATAGTACAGTTTCCAACTTATCTCCTTAACTTATGATGCAAAAGTGATACATTCCACAAAGAAATTTCATAATTACCTGGGCAATAGAGAAGACATTCATCAGTCGGGTGGCGTTACTTTTGAGAACTTCTCTGAATTGTTTCCCGTTCTTGTGGGAGATTACAAACTGAAAAAAAGTGATTTTTGGGGTTAATAAGGCATATAATATAATCTTAACATTTATAAGGGATACATTATTTATATTGACGAGAAGATTTGTATGTTGCATCTAGAAAGTATTCAGCTAAAAAAGACAAGTATTCCTTTCTTCACTTGGAACCATTCTGTAGGGCATTATGTCAAAAAATAACAAAAACTTGAAATAAGATTATCATAATAGTTGTGCTTGAAAAATTAGTTGATCTGCAATTAAGCTATTTGAGTGGGGAAAATGAAGCATAAGACTAGGCAAACAAACAGAAGACCTACATGGAACAGTCGCGTCCACTGCTGATCACTCAAGCGCGTCTCATTGAGGAACAAGTCAACCGTGACCTCAGGGTATCGCATTAAGAAGTTGATTAGTGGGTCGCGGAATGGACTTCCAGCCTACAAAGAAACACAGAATTAAGCCTGACAATTAATTACGGGCATCCTTATAACAGATCCAATTAAGGTGACAGTAATTAGTAATTACCGGAATTTAACGATTCTTGTTTAGTTTATCAGCCCATTGATAGCCAGGGTCATTTAGGGACAAACTTAAATTCAACGAGACAACAATGATATATCTCTTTACTGTCAACGCAATAATAGTGTGAACGGTTTCGGTTGATCAGTACATCAGCCATCTGTTGCTATTGCCTGGCAGGCTGTCGCTACACTCTCGGTATCTTGGTCACAGTAAATATATTAAGGTTTTAAATACATATTTGAAAAACAGAAATTAGCTTTAAAATGTTCCCATCTTTCCTACACAGATTATCTGGCAATAACTTTTTTGTGAAGAAAGACAGAAGAACAAACATGAGAGAACCCTTAGCTGAAAGGGTTCCTTACCTCCAGGAAGAGAGTTTTCTCCCCTAATAGAGTTATTTGTATTAGGGGTTCGATGAGTTTGCTGCTGGCAGCTGGAATCATGTGGAAAATGTCAATAATGGAGGCGCAGGTCTTCAACTCCTGAGTACAAATCAAACATCACAATTAGTATTCCATACCTCTTGTTAACGTTTAAGTCAAAGAATATGATCACTTGAATAACAAGTCAAAGAACTTTTAAGTTTGATAATATGATCACTTAACATTTAATATTTATCACCAGTTTTTCCCCTAATCATGAGATCTTCTGAAATTGGTTTTTAACTTCGAATCATTTTAGAGCAATCACAATATCTACCTGTGGTATAACTTGTCCATTAGATTTACTCTGGTTCGGTGATGGCTTCTGGCTGGTGGCAGCAACATCTAGCCATTTCTTTAAGTGTTTCTGATGATTAACAAATACCAGAAGTTATATATTACGAGGAAAGAAATTTAAAAATACCTGTACTAGATATACCACAAACACAATGTAGTATAACCCTTTAATTCAAACTCACATTCCTTGAATTCCCCGCCCCCCCCCCTCGTTAAACTGAACATGTGGTCATGATCATGCCTCTATATTCAACCAATCGAAATAAAGTTATTAGATATAATATCGATATTCAACCAGTCAAAATAAATTTATTTGATAGCAAATCGATATTCAACCAATCAAAATAAATTTATTAGATAGCAAATCAATATTCAACCGATCCAAATTAATTTGTTAGATAGCAAATCGATATTCAACCAATCAAAATAAATGCATAAGATAATGTATCAATATTCAACCAATCAAAATAATTTAGAGATAACTTACAAGGAGCTGTTCACAGAATTTCTCGTTAAAGATGTTTGGGAAGAGCTGCGTAATGTATGACAAACGCTGAATCACGTTACTGTTAAGGCTACTGTGGTCACTCAGAGTGGACAATAACGGCCTCATCTTTTTGTAAACGATCTCAATCTCAATCTGACAGCCAGATATAAACTGTAAGCATGAAAACCAGTAATCATCACGGATTAGGATTAAATCATCACGGATTAGCATTAAACCATCAAGGATTAGCATTAAATCATCAAGGATTAGCATTAAGTCATCAAAGATTAGCATTAAAGTATGAAGGATTAGCATTAAAGCTGTAGGATAAGCAATCAATAACTGAAATACCGCCATATATTATTATAACTGAATACTGGGGTCACAAATAGGAAAACTAGAATCATAAATGGGCCTGTTTTGTTTATTCTTCATCCTTCAATCCAGGGCAAAGACGAGAGATGTATGATTCCTTAGTTCTTCAGACCTCAACTCAATATGTGCTTTTCTAAGAAGAGAAGTCTTCTCAGAAGATCTTCCAGCCTATAGACGGAAGAGCTTCCAGAAGTAGAAGAGCTACAATCGAGTTAAGTTATATTCAGGAAGTAGAAGAGGGCAAATCGAGTTAGGCTCTGGCTAAGCTAGTAATTGACAACATAAGAATGATACTGAGAGTCTTATCCCTCATGATCACCCCTATGATACTGAGCATGTTATCCAATGTCTCATCCCTACCATTGAGCAGAATAAATAATATCCTTTATTTCTTTTTGACTAGCTATTATTGATGTTATTCTTACCTTCTTCATGCAGTCGAAGGCCACTCTCTGTAGTTCTGAGCTGTTACTGTTGAGAGCTTTGTCTAGTACAGAGAACAATTTCTCTCTCTGGTTCTGTATGTAGTGGCAGGCAGCCAGAGCACCTGTTGAGGTAACATAACATTAATTTACTGTATGTATTAGCAGGTAGCCAGAGCACCTGTTGAGGTAACATAACATTAATTTACTGTATGTATTAGCAGGCAGCCAGAGCACAGTTGAGGTCTTAAATTCAAATCAGATGCCATTTTATCATGGCAGGGTGCTGGGTTAGTGAATCACTTACGCAGAGCACTTTTGCGAAGAGGCACCAGGTCTGTGACAGACTTGTAACATGGCAGTTTCTGTAGGGCCGCGTCCTCAGCCTCACACAGACTCAACAGCTCGTTAAAGAAAACATTGTGTTCAATAACAGTCAGATCGATGGTAAAGAGACGCGGCTCCAGAGTCGTACAGAAAGTGTTTCCATCCTGAGGACATACAACACAGTAAACAACATATCATTTCTATGTAAACAAGGACATAGTCATTCAGATCCCCCGCCAATGGAGATATCAAAGCTGAAGTAAGTTTGATTGTGGAGACTTATGTGTATGAAAAACACAGGAAAAAGGAAGTTGAGCTAAAGAAAGATGGAGTATAATTCAAGTAGAGCGGGGCTGCAATTGTTGAATCAGGTATACAGCCTTGACATTTATATTAGACTATATACACAAAGATGGGTGGAGTTTTGCAAAGTAACATTTACCATTTACCATGATATTTTCAGCAATGTTTCCATGGTAACGGAAAAAGTGCAAAAAATGAAAACCTAAAAATAGCAAAAGGTACTACTAGACCATAAAAAGAATGTGTCTATGAAGTTTCGTGGAAATATCTCTGCTGGTTTTAGAGTTATGCTCCGGAAATGAACCTGCTACAAAAATATGATATTTTCAGCAATGTTTCTATGGTTACAGAAAAAAGCACAAAAAGTGAAAACCTAAAAATAGCAAAAGGCACTACTAGACCATAAGAACAATGTGTCTATGAAGTTTCATGGAAATATCTCTGCTGGTTTTAGAGTTGTGCTCCGGAAACGATTCTTACACAAAAATCTGCCATTTTCAGCAATGTTTCCATGGTTACAGAAAAAAGTACAAAAAGTGAAAACCTTAAAATAGCAAAGGCACTACTAGACCATAAGATCAATGTGTCTATGAAGTTTCGTGGTAATATCTCTTCTGGTTTTAGAGTTATGCTCCAGAAACGAACCTGGTACAAAAATATGATATTTTCAGCAATGTTTCCATGGTTACGGAAAAAATGAAAAAAATGAAAACCTAAAAATAGCAAAAGGCACTACTAGACCATAAGACCAATGTGTGTATGAAGTTTCGTGGAAATATCTCTACTGGTTTTAGAGTTATGCTCCGGAAACAATTCGTATGGACGGACAGACGGACGGACAGACGGACGTACGGACGTAACCCATTTGTATATCCCCCGCCAACTTCGTTGGGCGGGGGATAATTAGGGGTGTAATTAATTAATACATCGGACTATCGATATATTGCTGTCGTATGCCTCTCAACTCGATCAATCATAAAAAGAAAATCACTTTTTTCATGCTATTCAATCAAAAAGTAAATCACCGAAAATATTCTAAATCAGAATCTTCTAGTGTGTGTTTGATTTGCTACTGACACTAGCAGGTAAAGGGAAGTAACTCTAAACCCTACTGACACTAGCAGGTAAAGGGAAGTAAATCTTAACCAACATTGCACTAGATATATGACATGGCAGCCAATTTATCAACAGGAATTTAATAGAATTTAGAATGAAATTCTATCGCAGTACTATCACAATTGTAGTCTATAATAGTTGAACTATCGCAATAGTGTTTTCCCTGATAGCAATAGTATTGCAATAGTTAAAATTGTAGGCGATAGTCACCCTTAATATAAATCTGTAAATTCTAATATACATACAGATCTATCAATGTATCTACACTATTGATAATCTCCTTAATTGAATCATCACGTTGGTGTTGTAGGACACAAGGTTGGTTCCATTACCCACTTAACAGCTAGGACAACTACAAACCATGAGCCCTATCTGTGCGTTGGCCGGCTGGTGGCGTAAGAGATGTTTCTTAGGGGGTATCATGTCCTGCAGAACTTGTTTCTGTGGCTCCATAATCTCTGTCACTGACTTATTGGTGGTCTTGGCAAGTACCTCTAGAGAATGCATCGCCTAAAAAAGAATATGTACAGTCAAACCTTATACACTTTCAGGTTCTATTTAAATTCAAATACTGAAGACCACGAAGTCCAGTCCAGGAAAATGAAACTGATAAATGAAGCAGTTTGAAAAAGTTTTTCACATTAATATGCCTAATTCTTTGAACAATTATGATAAAAGAATGAATTTTAAAGAAGACAATTGTTTCCGAAGATTACCTGTTCCCTGACAGTGGTATTAGGTGATGTGATCTGCCGGACTAGTTCATGGGTGACCTCATTGAATGATTTTTTCTGTACAGCCAGAAGTTCCTCGTTTACATCCTCGGCCTTGATCTCCTGTGCACATTTTGTCAGCATGTTCTCCAAGTTATATTTAGCCAGGTCTACAGCTCCACTTGACACCTACAGAGATCAATTTATATTTAAACAAAATGAACACCGTTATCAGCTCCAAACTAATACAATCATGGCGCCCACCAAAGAGTGATCTACGTCTGCCAATAGAAAGCATGATCTTTTTTCTGCTTTTCAAACTTCAACTACACACTACATATGAAATTTGAGGAAGAATCCTTCAATAGGTTCTGAGAAATAACGGTTACAACAATTGTTAACTGTAACAGACAGGCGGATGGAAGGAAGGACAGATGAACGGTAATTTGACAATCTAAACTTCTAATTCATATGTATGCATTGAAGCTACATATCATGAACAAAACATAATCTTGTCTATTATAATAACAACATCAACACTCAAACCAATTGGTTTTGATAAAGATTAAATCTAAAGAAATTTCAACAAGAACTTACCTCCTTGGTGAGATCCATCATAACAAACAGCAGAGCTTTGAGGAAGGTAAACTGATGCTCCAGCACCCATTTCAGGGACATACGTTCATACATAAACTTGATAGCTAGGCACCTACAACAGACATCATACACTTGTACATAACCTTGATAGCTAGGCATCTACAATATATATCATACACTCGTACATAAACTTGATAGCTAGGCACCTACAATATATATCATACACTTGTACATAACCTTGATAGCTAGGCATCTACAATATATATCATACACTTGTACATAACCTTGATAGCTAGGCATCTACAATAGATATCATACACTTGTACATAACCTTGATAGCTAGGCACCTACAATAGATATCATACACTTGTACATAAACTTGATAGCTAGGCACCTACAATAGATATCATACACTTGTACATAACCTTGATAGCTAGGCATTTACAATAGATATCATACACCTATACATAAACTTGATAACTAGTCACCTACAATAGATATCATACCATTGTACATAAACTTGATAGCTAGGCACCTACAATAGATATCATACCATCGTACATAAACTTGATAACTAGGCACCTACAATAGATATCATACCATCGTACATAAACTTGATAGCTAGGCACCTACAATAGATATCATACACCTATACATAAACTTGATAGCTAGGCATCTACGACAGACATCATACGTTCATACATAAACTTGATAGCTGGGCACCTACAATGGACATAACAGTTATCTGATATCATGTTTCAACATCAATTGCTAGCTAGGTACCTTTACCTAGCCTATCTGATCGTCAAAAGATATTATCTACCAGAGTTAGCTACAGAAATCATATCATGGAGTAATAAGAAGTAACTTCCATATATCCTGATGCCAATATTGATTTTAAATTAAAATTTTCAATTTTTAAATAAGAATTATAAATTGTTTGACCTGCAATAATAACAGGGTATATGATATTAATGTAGAAAACATACCCTCCACATTTTGCATACCAGGCCCGGTCGTAACATAGCGAGCACATTCTTTCCACCAGATAGTCAAACATTGGCAGCTGACACGCCTGTTATTGGTAACAACAAAAACCAATCATTAATTTGAGTTACTGTAGTGTACATGTCATGTAAGGGTAAAGTGAATGCATCACATGTCATGTTTACACGAAACGAATTTTAATGTCAACTATTGTTTCTCATAATTTTATATTCACATTTTCACTGCAACCCTACTATGTAACCTTATCGAAGGTAGGCGGCATTCATCAGTGCATGAACTGACATTTGCTTTTTTTATGTCATTACCTTATGACATCAGATGTGCCAGCGATCACAGAAAAGGGTTTTTCATATGGCTGTTTCGTCCTTCATGATAATAAATTATTTATTCATCATGGATGCAAAATCTCTTGGCATTTCATCATAAAATTGTTATAAAATGTATATATAGGCATTCAGCTGCATTAAGTTGGCAATTATGGAAGTTTGAATGCTAACTGGACAGCAACAAATTCAACATGAAGCGCACTATGTGCTTCACTAAATTCGGCACTTTTCAGTTGGAATTCATACTCCCATAATAGCCAACCGGATGCAGTTCAATGCTTAAATGGTGAAAGTGAAAACATTTAAATGACAAACAAGAGGCCCATGGGCCTTAACGGTCATCTGACTCATGGCACAAAACAACAAAGTCACAGTATAAAGTATTGGTTAACGATTAACAATACAAGGAACTCCTTAGTTGAATATGTAAGTTTCTGAAAAAGGTAAATGTCATTTGTTGAACAAACTTGGTAGCCCTTCATCCAAATATGGTTGAAACCCATTCAAGGATTAATATAAGGAGGAGTCAGATTTTAAAGCCAAATTTCAGCAAAGCTCCCATTTTGGACCTCGGTCATACTATCACCATGGGTCTTACCTCGGTCCTTTATAA
>SAYR01026963.1:1912305-1934320 GCA_004382745.1 Argopecten irradians irradians | reverse complement strand
TATTTGACCCTCGTGACCTTGAATGAAGGTCAAGGTCATTTATTCGAACAAACTTGGTAGCCCTTCATCCCAGCATCCTACAGGGCAAATATCAGTACCCTGGGCCTTCTGGTTCTTGAGAAGAAGTTGTTTAAAATTTTTAGCCTTTTTGACCCCTGTGACCTTGAATGAAGGTCAAGGTCATTCATTTGAACAAACTTGGTAGCCCTCCATCCCAGCAACCTACACGCCAAATATGAGTACCCTGGGCCTTCTGGTTCTTGAGAAGAAGTCGTTTGAATAAAAAGTTTACGCACGGCGCACGGCGGACGGCGGACGGCGCACGGCGGACGGCGGACGGCGCACGACGACGGACGGTGCATGATGACAATAGGTCATCCTGACCCTTCGGGTCAGATGACCTAATAATGCTATTAGAAATCTTACAACATAATGCTATTAGAAATCTTACAACATAATGCTATTAGGAATCTTACAACATAATACTTTTAGAAATCTTACAACATAATACTATTAGGAATCTTATAATATAATGCTATTAGAAATCTTACAACATAATGCTATTAGAAATCTTACAACATAATGCTATTAGAAATCTTACAACATAATACTATTAGAAATTTTACAACATAATGCTATTAGAAATCTTTCAACATAATACTATTAGGAATCTTACAACATAATACTATTAGAAATCTTTCAACATAATGCTTTTAGAAATCTTACAACATAATGCTTTTAGAAATCTCACAACATAATGCTTTTAGAAATCTTACAATATAATGCTTAGAAATCTTACAACATACCGGTAATGCTATGAGAAATATTACAACAAATGTTGTTAGAAATCTTACAATCTAATGTTATTATAAAGGAAACATAATTTGCTTACATGTTTGTCTATATATAGAACAGGTTTGTTTATATATAGAACAGGTTTGTCTATATATAGAACATATTTGTCTATATATAGAACAGGTTTGTTTATATATAGAACAGGTTTGTCTATATATAGAACAGGTTTGCCTATATTGACTGTCAATATGTAGATGTAGACGCTGTAAACCTACCCTCTGTGGCTCCCGTAACATCTTCCGATTACCTCCACCAAACTTTCCCAACACCCGGAACGCCACATGAGCAATATTGTCGACTGGACTACGAAGCGTTCTCCATAGTGCCTGCAAAACACACATAGTCTCCTGATACACAACGTAAGTCAGTCTACATATTTTCTTAATTGTCCAAAAACAAGACACCTGTTAAGAAGGAACTTTAAAGCATCTTTGAATACTAGATTTCTTTTACAATATCATGTTATAAGAATGAATTCTATTACTGACTTAAGCTATGGAGTTTAATTAATAGTCTGGCTTTAACTGAATAGGTATCTAGGTCTTTATACTTACCTGCATTAGTTCTGCCCTAACAGGTTGTATGTGATCGTATAAAAAGTCCGGCTGCAGGTTATCAACACACAGTTCCAGTGTCCGCAAACCCTGGAAAAAAGATTATGTCAATAACATTAAAGACACAAGATAATTTTCTCAAACAAGGGGGACAAGAATATTAATATATCCGGAAAAATATATCTGTGCTATAAGGGTTATCTAAGGTGTTATCAATAGATTGAGTTTACCTTCAACTAGACACCTAAGAGGAGCAGGTAGATAAGGTGAGACATCAGAGGAAAACTACAGATTGGAGGGATGGATGGGAGGGATGTAATTTAACACAGTATAAGACTTAATGATTTATAAAATGTCAACCGAGTTAAATGGATACAACTAGAAACTATACCTGACTGACAAGGGTCTGGGAGCCATTCAGCGCTGACACCAAGGGGTCCATCAACATCGGTAGGTATGGTAATAGGGAGCTAAGTCGGACGGGGACGGTTAGGCAGAGCTCCACAAACAGGTCCTTCATGTGCTGACGGTGTAACCCACTCTGTAGGCTGTTCAGGCCTAGATCAACATTCAACATTATCTTAATCGTCCCTAAACTCTCTGTAGGCTGATCATTGTATCATTGACTGATAAGATCATTGTATTATTTGCTGATAAGATCATTGTATTATTGACTGATAAGATCATTGTATCATTGACAGATAAGATCATTGTATTATTGACTGATAAGATCATTGTATCATTGACTGATAAGATCATTGTATTATTGACTAATAAGATCTTTGTATTATTGACTGATAAGATCATTGTATCATTGACTGATAAGATCATTGTATCATTGACTGATAAAATCATTGTATTATTGACTGATAAAATCATTGTATTATTGACTGATAAGATCATTGTATTTTTGAATGATAAGACTATCAATTGATGAACATGTTTTCCATTAATGCATTGAAGAATGTGAGTGTGTACCTTGAAGCAGGTTTGGAAGCAATGGCAGGAACTCTTGGTACAGAAGGTCATGACTGCCACCTCCAATGGAGCGAAACAATGCCCGCAACAACAGGAAGTAGTTATACGGCTCCTTAGCACTCATTGCTAACTCCATGGATCGGTTCACAATCGTGTGTAGGTGGGGCTGAAATGTGTAACAAATAATCAGTTCACATTTGTGCGTAGGTAGGGTTGAAATGTGTAACAAATTATCAGTTCACAATCGTGTGTAGGTTGGGCTGAAATGTGTAACAAATAATCGGTTTACAATCTTATGTAGGTGTAGCTGAAATGTGTAATAAATAATTGGTTCACAATCGTGCGTAGGTGGGGCTGAAATGTGTAATAAATAATTGGTTCACAATCGTGTGTAGGTGTAGCTGAAATGTGAAATAAATAATTGGTTCACAATCGTGTGTAGGTGGGGCTGAAATGTGTAATAAATAATTGGTTCACAATCGTGTAAATGTTGAAATGTGAAATAAATAATTGGTTCACAATCGTGTAAATGTTGAAATGTGTAATAAATAATTGGTTCACAATCGTGTAAATGTTGAAATGTGTAACAGAATATAACACAAAGCCTGGCAGGCCTGTATTACTAATTATCACAAAAACTCTTACAAATAGAAATACAGTCAAACCGGCTCTAAGGACCGCCTGTATATAACGACCGCCTGTCTATAATGACCGGGTTTTTGACTCCCCGTGCATTTTTACTATATAATTGCACTGTGCATAACGACCACCTGTCTAATGTGGCTAACGAACGGCCATTTTAGCCCTGTCAAAGTTGTCTAACAACCATTTCTTTACGATTACAGTCAGTCAGATTATCCCCCGATGTAACCCATGTATTCTCTATGTGGTTTTTTTAAAAAATATGGTCCCATTACTTGGTACAGAAATGCTACTGAAAGTTAATATGTATACCTGCATTGTGATTTTAATAGTTTTGAAACTATATATTGTGAGAAAACGCCTTCAAATTGATCTTTCATGTTCGAGATTAATCCGTCAAAACTGGTTACACTGCAACATTACATACAACTTGCCAGCGAGTGTTGTAAAAATATTACACGCATACATTGTCTGAAAATAATTCTGCACAGATAATTCCAGGCCATGTGAAGTCAGTAATTAGGTAATGATTTTGTTCATAGCTGAAAAAATCTACTATGTATCAAAACAAGTTGATTTTGTTATGATAGAAATTTCCGCTTGCATTTGAAAGCCCCATCCAAACATTAAAAAAATAAAACGAACACAAATCACTGAAATTGACACAATTATTTCTTAAATAATGCATATCAATGAATATATAAATATCCAATAGCAGGTCTGTTTTGCATTAATATAATTTAGTTTTATTTACTGGCTCGCTGATTGGCACGAAAGCCCCAACCTGGCTATAAAGGAAACCTGTCTATAGTGACCGTTTTTCTGTCTCCCCTTCAGTGGTCGTTATAGACAGGTTAGACTGTAGTAAAATTGACCCCTCAATTTGTTCAATTTATATCCCCACTATATAATGATGCTATCAATACCATATGACTATGAGTGTTAATCAATGCTAAGTTTCAGAGAAGTTGTTTATATAGATATCGCCAGATATACCGCTTTTGGCTCCATCCCTCAACCCCACTATTTGTACACTTTTGAATTCCCACTCTATAAGGATGCTACATTTGCAATTTGAATGTTATCCATTGCATTACCTACTAAAATTGTTGCTGCATCATGACATAAGCTCACTTGGCCTTCGGCAGATGAACTAATAAATAAAATCTAGAAATGTCTGTATTAAATGTTTGTAAGATAAAAACTTTCATGAAATCAGATAGGATGTGGTGAGATGGGCCTAGACAGACAATATCAACACTAAATCAAACATCATGACATGGTGTTCAAAAGTTAATAAACATACCTTCAGCATTTTCTCATTCTCGGCAGCAAATAGTGACACAGACCCAAAAACCAGTTTGAAGAGTTTCAGGTAGAGGTTTGATCGATCCATTGTAGCTATGGAGGAAAACATCAATAGTATTTCATATTGTTACAGACCATTCAGAAGCATTTTTAAAAGTTATCAAGTTTACAGAGAAGATGAAAAAATTCTGGAGCATGCCAATATGGCTTATATATACTTACATCCCATCTCCTCCAGACGAGCCAATAAATAGTCCACCAATATTGTGGCAAAAGTTGCTGAGGTCGTTGGGTTTGCTAGGAAGGAGTTTGCGACGATCTGTATATATAATTAGTCAAGTTTATGAAAAATAAAACAAAAGATAGATGTGATACTAGAAGAGAGGGAAATGATGTTGCTGCAGGTGGTAACCAAAAACACTCATCCAAAATATATGATTTTGCACTTGAAATAGTCTCTTTGGGCTGTAGAAATGAAATACCTAAGTTTGCACTTTAAATACTGTGTAGCTGGTTAGTCTTGCAGAAAAGAATTTTTACAATTTGAACTAAAAACAACAAAATTAAATTTAAGCAATTACAAATTTTCTAAATATGGCATGAAATTTCTGCAATCATGTGATCAATGACTCGCAATTTAGCTCTTTAAATAGACTATTTCCACACTACAAATGAAACACATCATTTTGCATTTAAAATAGACTATTTTGCATGAACAAATGAAATACATGATTTTGGCACTTTAAATAGTCTTACCTGAAGTGCATAGTTGTTGTGAATTCTATCCACCATATACTGAAAAAGTTAAATCAACAACATAAATATTAATCATGTTAGATTTGTCATTGACCATTTCCAGTAAAAATTTCTGGCAATTTTATCATTTCAAGGGCATCAGTGTGCTATCAGAAAGTCACTATTTTAATATATTTATAGTTGGACATGTATTATCAAAATTGGATATGATGGTAGGACAAACATGTGTAGCAACATTACACCCTAACATGTATATCTCACCTCGACTGTCTGAGCAAATATCTCCTTAAATGTCAGAGTATGCATCATGGTGAACTGAAATGAAGAAAACTTTTGTTTTAATTTGGTGATCACATGTTATATTCTGTGGTAATTTTACAAATTGACGTTACAACACCTGGTTTATTTAGTAATTATCGCTGTGTGACACAATAACAATTGGAAATAGCAAAATAGATCTAGACCCCTTTTGGCCCCACCCCTCGGGCCATTGGGGATCAGCCCCACCCCTCGGGCTATTGGGGATCAGCCCCAACCCTCGGGCTATGGGGATCAGCCCCACGATTTGTATAATTTTGAATCCTTACCAAAAAAGGATTCTATCAATGCTTTGCTTCAGAGAAGTCATTTACATGTTGTATATGGAAATAGCCAAATTGACCCTTTTGGCCCCGCCCCCTCATGCCTCCGGGGGTTCAGCACCACTATTTGTACAATTTTGAATCTTAACCCTGAAAGGATGCTACCAACGCAGTTGATTGTTGACGAACAGATGGATGACAGACAACAGATGCCACTGTATCACATAAGCTCAACTTGGTCGTTTGGACTAGGTGAGATAATAATTACCAAAAACATATTGTACAATCAAAGATAATTTGCATAGAATTTGTGGTTTTTTTTCTTCACAGACATGTCTACATGCATTATTTGTTGTGTACACCACAATGTGTCAGGCATTCTGCTCCTATCAAGTGATACAAAAGAAGTAAACACAACATTTAGTCATACTTACCACACCAGCGAAGTGTTCCAGAACCTCTTTCTCTTCCTTGGTCCGCACACTCTGGACCCTGTAAATATAACATACACTGTAGGATATAACCATTCACATCTTCTTTCCTCTGACTAAAGTTGTAAGAATATTTTTGCAAATATTCTGTAACCTTGAAATGTGTACTTACAGGTTATTGCACACAGCAAAGAATTAAGTTCACTTAGATCTTTTATTGCTGACAGACGGCTGTTTAACTAACTGTCTCATTTACCTGATACTTATCTTATCAATCAATAACTTTTGACAATGAATCAAAGACGTGATATTACTAGTGCCACAGACAACAGGTTAACTAGGATAATAATATACAAGTATGGCCCTCTGTGGAGGTATACGTCTAGAATTGTCTCCCTGGAAAGAGTTATTTTCTTGAGGTTAACATGTCTGACTTACACAGCTGGTCTGATGACAGCCTGTCCTGAAGGCGACACGTTGATGGTATAAATATCAAGGGCTTGTAGTGCATACTTCACTAGACGAATGTAGACAAGGGCCTCCTTTGGTAGGAACTGTTTACTCTGCATGACTGTCGCATCTAAAACATCAACATGTCTTAATCAGTCAACATCAACATGTCTTAATCAGTCAGTATCTAAAACACCAACATGTCTTAATTAGTCGGCATCTATAACATCAACATGTCTTAATCAGTCGGCATCTATAACATCAACATGTCTTAATGTCTTCATCAGTCGACATCTACAGAAAATAGTTTTAATGTCTACTGACCTACACCAGCAGCTTTACAGGATACTATGCCCCAGGTGATGGTTTTAATGTCTACCAACCTACACCACAGCTTTACAGGATACTATGCCCCAGGTGATGGTTTTAATGTCTACTGACCTACACCAGCTGCTTTACAGGATACTATGCCCCAGGTGATGGTTTTAATGTCTACTGACCTACACCAGCTGCTTTACAGGATACTATGCCCCAGGTGATGGTTTTAATGTCTACTGACCTACACCAGATACTTTACAGGATACTATGCACCAGGTGATAGTTTTAATGTCTACTGACCTACACCAGATACTTTACAGGATACTATGCCACAGGTGATAGTTTTAATGTCTACTGACCTACACCAGATACTTTACAGGATACTATACCCCAGGTGATAGTTTTAATGTCTACTACAGACCTACACCAACAGCTTTACAGGATACTATGCCACAGGTGATGGTTTTAATATCTACTACCTACACCAGCAGCTTTACAGGATACTATGCCCCAGGTGATGGTTTTAATGTCTACTGACCTACACCAGCTGCTTTACAAGATACTATGCCCCAGGTGATGGTTTTAATGTCTACTGACCTACACCAGCTGCTTTACAGGAAACTATGCCCCAGGTGATGGTTTTAACTCCACAGACCAACGTCTTCACCAGGCCCCGACAGTCTGTCACGGAATAGGTTGTATACTGACTGGGTGTCACACCAAACCGATTCTGGAATAAAAATCAAAAAGACATAAATGCTTCATAGACATTAAGATAAATTTCCATTATTTTTTCACATTATTTCAGAACTTACAGAACAATATTGCTAGTGTTCTAGCATATAATACTTACTCCTTTTGAAATACTGTATCAACCATAGAAGATAACTTTCCAGAGTTAATTCATACACATTTATGGCAAAATATTTTTTTAAGAGAATAATTTCTAGAACATTACTGACAGCTAGGAAATAAGCAAATTATCAAATAAGTAAATAGAAAACATGCAAATAATCCAATAAGTAAAAGAGTTACCTCCCCTGGCCCCTTCTCTGACCAAGGCTTATCTTCTTTGTCTTTCACTGTGTCAGACAGTAAACCCTGAGAAGGCAGTTTGTTATCGTCCTTCACAGAGTCTCCTGGAGGTTTAGATATGTCCAGCCCCCCTTTTAATCCCTCAGAAGCAACCTTGGGAAGCTCCAGTGTTGGTTTGACGTCAGCTGCGGGTGTTTTAGGATCTAAGGGCTGTTGATGGTTGCTGTTTGGAGTCTGTGGCTGTTGTTTACTGAAACCAAATAAGTCAATGTTTAATCTTCAATCTAGGATAATTAGACTCTTTTTTTTTATCTGCATATTTCTAGGGCTGTAACAGTTCATTGCGATATTTGTATGTCCATATGATTTTATGATACAGCCTTGCCATTTCAGTTCGATACAGAGCAGTGTTTAGATTCATACTTGAAACAATAAATCTTTCCAGAGACTGGACCCAACATAAGACACTAAACAGAGACAGGTGTCAAGATGATAATACTCACCATTTCTGTAGAATCTGAGGAAGCTGTATTTTGGCAATGGTTTTAAACTTGAGAACAAACACCTCTAGCATCCTCATCAAGAGTTCTCTCCCCTGAAAAATAGTCGGCTACATTTGTGAAGACAAAGATTTCAAGATAAGTAATTTTCAGAGCAAAAGCTCTATTGTAATACAAGATATTGTGGTCATGTAACGATTATTACTATTACAAATAAACATTCACTAATTAAAAAGCAAAATACAATTTAAGCTTGATACTAAAAATATATTTTTGACAAAATTGAAAACTTTGCACCTAAGAAAAAGCAGAAAAAACAAGGACATAGTCATTCAGATCCCCCACCAATGGAGAGCTAAATCAATTAATGCATTAATTTTATATGCTAGTAAGAGTATAGGGAAAGTATTTTAAAACCCAACTGCAATTGAAGAATATATACAAAACATATTTATGTTTTTTTTAACAAAGTGAAACCAACTTTAAAAACATTTGCTTCTTTGAAAAATACCAGAATTGATCTTAGCTTTAACAAAGTTCAGCAGCTAACAGTGCGATTTTGTATTTGTTTTAAACAGCGACGAGTTACATAGGAATTAAGTGAATGTTCATAGTAATTGAGTATGATATATCTGAGTTTTACTGCATGCATATTAAATAAAAAGTAAAGCATAATACAAAATTAGAAGTCCTACATAAAATGTGTCTATAAAGTTTCATGGAAATATCTCTGCTGGTTTTAGAGTTGTGCTCCGGAAACGATTCTTACACAAAAATCTGCTATTTTCAGCAATGTTTCCATGGTTACAGAAAAAAGTAAAAAAAGTGAAAACCTTAAAATAGCAAAAGGCACTACTAGACCATAAGACTAAAGTGCCTATGGAGTGCCGTGCATATATCTCAACGGTTTTCCAGTTATGCTGCGGAAACGAACCTGGTACAAAAATAAGATATTTTCAGCAATGTTTCATTGGTTACGGAAAAAATGCAAAAAATGAAAACCTAAAAATAGCAAAAGGCACTACTAGACCATAAGAACAATGTGTCTATGAAGTTTCATGGAAATATCTCTGCTGGTTTTAGAGTTGTGCTCCGGAAACGATTCTTACACAAAAATCTGCCATTTTCAGCAATGTTTCCGTGGTAAAATAGCAAAAGGCACTACTAGACCATAAGACCAATGTGTCTATTAAGTTTAGAGTTATGCTCCGGAAACCATTTGTACGGACAAACAGACGGACGGACGGAACCCATTTGTATATCCCCCTCCAACTTTGTTGGGCGGGGGATAATAATGTACTACTAACATTGCCAATATCATACTTTCATTGCCAATATCCTACTGGTATAAACATTGCCAATATCCTACTTACATTGCCATTCTCTTGCTCACTCTTTGCTCGGATACACTCAACCAGGTTCAGCAGAAGTTTACATGACATAGTCTGGATGGAGCTTGGCAAGGACTCGTCATGTACATTTTTACTGAACAGGTTCACAGCAAGGGAGAGCTCATTCAGAGGTAAAGCCTGACGCACATGATGAACGAGATCAGCTAAAGTGCTGTAGGCAAGTGGTCGTAGAGACTCGTATGTTGTCCAACCAGACCCGATCAGGACATTCTCATCAAACAGCTTGTCTATACAGTGTACAAATTCTACAAAATAAAATGTCATAAATAGTCCTAAATCATGAAGGAAATTAAGCAAACTTTATTTAAACATTGATGTTACCATTTTTTAACTTCATCATGGTATGAAAGAAATTTTGTTTGCTTATAATTAATTTTTCAGTCTACTTGATAAAATAAAATATGTTTAAAGATATGATTCCATTGATTTTCAAATGGATTATTTTTACAAATCAATATCCATCACGACGTCTCTATTGTGACATCATGATAATGTCTGGTTTTCACACCATTCTTGGATTTTTTTATTTGTAATAGCATGATGAAAAAGAATCAACCAATCAGAAAATCAGATTTAGTATTGAAATAATTGAAATCAGTTATATGAATGTTCCATCCTATTTTGCTTCTTTGAAAGACTCACTGTTTCTAAGGTCTGTGGCGAGGATATGTCGTGCAGCGATAAGAAGATCTTTACGAAGGTGAGCCACTTCCTGCGGGCAATAGGTCAGTAGTCCCAGGAGTCCTTTCATCATTGGAGTGGCATGCACCTGAACTTGCTCCTAATGAAAATTTAAACTCTCGCTGTCAATATTATCTTATAAACAATTTTTAAATTAAGTTTTACAACACTGTTCTAAAAATCACACTTTTTTCACTATTATCAATAACCACATGTGATAAACACTAACTTGCAGCTGTAAAATTTTTAATATTGAATGGTGTGCTATATTTTGATATATTCCTAATTCCTGTTCGCTTTTGGCTACATTAATTTGTTTTCCATCAATCTTAGGATTTGTTTTTTTTAATAATTTCATTGGCAAATCAATATATGACAACTCATATTTCAAAACATCAAACTATATATCCTCCTTAACCTGAGCTACGGTACTCTATTAAGAGACCACTCTCTATTAAGAGACCACTTTTCAATTTCCCTTGAGTGGTCGCTTACGACAGATTCGACTGTATTATTAAATGTAATATTATCCCGAAAACCCTGAAGAGGAAAACTAATGATAAGTAAGTTTCCATGTGACCCACCTGATAGAACCTGATGATATAGGCCAGAAAGGATAAGGTCTTGATCTGAGCAGCAATAAAATCTACGTACACTTCCTTGTTGAAGGATGGGCTTGATCTACAACAAACACAGACATTAGCTGTTAAAACAGGATTAAAAGAGAGAAATATTCAAGTGGGTGTGTGGTTTTATTAATTTAACATCCTATTAACAGCCGGTGTCATGTAAGGACGTGCCAGCTTTGTTGATGGAGGAAAGCCTGAGTACCCAGAGAAAAACCATCGAACAGCTGTCAGTACCTTGCAACTGCACCACATGGGATTCGGACTCACACCCCAGAGGTGGAGGGAAATATTCAAACTTGAGAATATGACAAGCTGTTGTTACCTGTGGACGGTGGCTGGCTGAAGGATGATGGTGTTCATGATGAGGGGGATGAAGTCAGCCACCTCCTGGTGGACATTCTGTTTGTACAGCTGATACATGAGGACAACAATGATGGGCAGCTCAGCTAGCACTTTTAGGGAGAGAATTCCCCGTGGGATGATGTTGTACTGAAAAAAATTTAGAAATGATAAAATGATATCAGCACGAATAGTGCATTAATGAACAAGATGTAGATTTGTAAGGAAAGTCCTGGAAAATAAACCAGGCATTTCTGGAGAGTAAGCACATTAACAAACCTATAGTAACTTTCCCCTAGTAAACATTTCCTCAAACCTATAGTAACTATCCCTCAGTAAACACATTCACAGACCTTTGGCAACCATCCCATAGTAAACACATTCACAAACCTATAGTAACCATTCTGTAGTAAACACATTCACAAACCTATAGTAAACATCCCCTAGTAAACATTTCCTCAAACCTATAGTAACTATCTCTTAGTAAACACATTCACAGACCTTTGGCAACCATCCCACAGTAAACACATTCACAAACCTATAGTAACCATCCCTTAATAAACACATTTACAAACTTATAGTAACCATCCCTTTGTAAACACATTCACAAACCTATAGTAACCATTCCCTAGTAAACATTTGCTCAAACCTCTAGTTATCATCCCTTAGTAAACACAACCACAAACCTATAGTAACCATCCCTTAGTAAACACAACCACAAACCTATAATAACCATCCCTTAGTAAACACATTCACAAACCTATAGTAACCAACTAACCATCCCCTAGTAAACATTTCCTCAAACCTATAGTAACCTTCCCCTAGTAAACATTTCCTCAAACCTATAATAACCATTCTGTAGTAAACACATTCACCAACCTATAGTAACCATCCCCTAGTAAACATTTGCTCAAACCTCTAGTTATCATCCCTTAGTAAACACATTCACAAATCTATAGTACAACCAATATATACGTCAGACAAACCCAGAACTTATACTTACTGAAATATTTTGGTTATCAGCGTTTTTCTTGTCAGTCATGATCGTTGTGACGGTGAAGGTTTCTTGTAGGAGAGCGTCCACATTGATTTCCATGACATCTTTCACCTTTACTTGACTATGAGGCTCAAAGATCTTAGGTAGGTGATTAGGGATGGCGTTGTAGATACTCTTCACAAATGTCAGAAAATCCTTTATCTAAAACAAAGGCTCACAGTTAATACGAGGGTTCCTTTAAGACTGAAATCACCATATGTTAAAACTTTGTTGAAGTTTGGTCAAGAATAAGAAAAATGTACACTTATTTTTTTCAGACAATGTTTTATTGATTTTGAATAGTAGTATTTGAAGTTTTATAGCATACAGCTAGATTTTGTATGTAATGATATAGTTGTATGATACATCTAAAATAAGAGTTATGTGATCAATTAAACTACCGTATTCAACCCAATAAGCAACCCCATACATACAAGGGCCCCTTCCCACTTTTTAGGCTTCAATTTCACTTACTTTGAATTCACTGCAGAGTGAAGATTTGAAAACTTTGTTGGTTTTCTTAACAATTTCTTTTGCAAATTGATTTATGGCTTACTTTGTAAAATAATTTTATGAAAGACAAGTCCAAATTGGTACTATTAAGCTCCCCATGATTCTTCAATTATTTATGCCTCCTGGACGCTTATAGGGTCGAATACGGTATCTGACCAAATACTTTTTATGACATCTCAATTTTTTTGTATAAAATGTTTACTAACTTCCTCATTCATCTGTGGTCTGTACTGTTTGTGTAGTTCTATGATGATCCGCAGACAAACCAGCACATTCTCCTCATTCTCAATCTGAAACAGCATTCACAATTTTAGACGACAGGTGATTATGGTAGTTTTCATTAAATCCTTATAAAGGTCAAAACCGTTGATAACATTTGGAAAATACTATCCCAAAGACAAATTGGCATTATCATCAATGTTATCACTGGCTCTGGGACTGTTTTACTACCTCACATTTGGTCAGAACTATCACAGTTACTGGTTTTTTTTATGTGATTAAGATACAAAATTTTACTCTGAAGACAAAGTAAAATTTGGCCTCCAAATCGATCTGATACCCGGAGTTTGAAGGAACATGTCTCTGGACTTGTATTTTTCTTCCTGAGAGATAATTCTTTCCATTAACTTTTCAACTTGCTTTAATTAATTTCTTTTAATATCTTTATCCTTTTAATATATTATTTTATGTGAATTTTGGAAACCAAATTCAATATTAAATGAAAAGCTGTTAAAACATAACTTGATTTGATGTATTTTACTGGCTAAAACAAACTTCACATTACACACTGTAATAGCCTGATGATTTAATTACCAACTTGGAGGACATATGATTCTTACTACCCTTTGTAGTTTATGAAGCTTATGGACTGGATTTGTGAAGGTAAATATAAGAAAGAGAATCGGTTGTAAGGTAAATAAATCTCACCTTTAGGAGTTTAAACATGAGAGAGAGAATCTGCTATAAGGTAAATAAATCTCACCTTTAGGAGTTTAAACATGAGAGAGAGAATCTGCTGTAAGTGAAATAAATCTCACCTTTAGGAGTTTAAACATGAGAGAGAGAATTTGCTGTAATGTAAATCAATCTCACCTTTAGGAGTTTAAACATGAGAGAGAGAATCTGCTATAATGTAAATAAATCTCACCTTTAGGAGTTTAAACATGAGAGAGAGAATCTGCTGTACAAACTTCTTCAGGTGGTCGTTACTGGGGATCCGGTGTATGATTTCCAGTAACAGCTTTCTCAATTGCTGAAGAAATAAGAAAATGTTCTTCACCAAATATGTACATCAACAGTACTTGAGAAAATGTATAAAATTAACTTACAGTTAAACCTACTAGCTCTGATTTCTCGAAACAAAACTGATTTTTTCCCTCATGCAACTTATGTGTAATATTTTGACTAAAGCCAGTTTTTTTACTTAAGTTTGTTTCGAGAAATTGGAGCAAGAACTTAAACTTATGTGACTTAAATACCCATTTCATTTGAACTAAAATGATATTGTCCAGAATGAATTGATGTAACTTATCTAAATTACTTGGATACCTCGGTGGAAATATGGTCCTTTCAAGTTCACAAGGTTTCACTGTCAAACTGCAAACCACGAGGAATAAAAGAACTTGCCCTTGTGTAAGCTCATGTTTAGAATATATATAAGAAAACAAGATTTTGTGTAAAGAATCCCCCCAAAATGACAATGACTTTGAATTACCTGCATGTTTTGTTCAGCTATAAACTGAGGCTCTCCCTCCTCCAGTATTTTGAGAAACACCCGCAAAGCATCAGCAAGGAATTGTGGGTACTGTGGTGAAAGCACAACACTCTGAAAATACAGAAAGCAACTGATTGAATTGAAATGGTTTAGGCTTAACAATAATCAACACCACTATTGGATGTGGTATTTTTATGGTCTAGGTTTAACAAATAAATAAACACTGTTGGATATGGTATTTTTGCATTATTGCCTATAATAAATCAATAATATAAATGTAATTTTTAGGCTGTAGAAATTTGTTTTACCATTGACACATACAAATACAATGAATGTTGGTTATAACAAGAACCTTTACAAAAACATTTTTTTTCTGTCCCTATCAAAACCTTTATGAGACATCATCTTGCAAAAAAGATTATGCATACAAAATGATTATTTTTCATTGAGTGTATATAAAATGCTTGCTTCAGTATTATTGCTAAATGGTCAGTATTATTGCTAAATCGTCTTTTATATAATCAACATAAACATCATAGAAGAATAGATTTCCTGGTGACATATTTGTGAATATAAGAGTGTATTTTTGTTTTATTGTAGTATTTGTTGCCTTGCACCTTAACCTAAAAACACTTTACCAAATTTGCCGTAATAAGCACCTCAATAATCATAATAATTGGGTTGCTTTTAAAGAACCAAAATTTTAGTTTTAGACGAAAAAATTCAGTCACATTTTAAATCTTTCTGTACTCATGGTACATTAATTTGTTGTAGAAAACATGTATATGACTTTTATCCTTTGAGACACGTTATCATGTCGTAATTCACATGTCAAAGACTTGCAAGTTCATGATCATGTAATATTGGGATACAATGTTGATGTTGGAGGCATCATTTGTTGTAAAATATTGTTAAATCCATGGGATGAAGGCATAGATACAACTTCATTTTATCTCTAGAAAAGGGGAAGGATGCTAATTACGGAGAATACGGTATGTAATGAGTAACCCTGACTTATAAAATCAAATCACCTCCAACTCACTTTACAGCACATATACCGTATTCATCCCAATAAACGCCCATATCCCTATAAGCGCCCCTCCCCTTTTGAGGCCTCAATTTCAATTTCCCAGGTATAAATACAGACCAAGATTACACAAAACTATGTAGGTTTACAATAATTTCATTTAATTAAACACCTTTCAACTTTTTCAATTTTTTAAACGCCCTGGGCGCTTATTGGGTCGAATATGGTAGTTGGATTCTAGCATAAACATCATACATACCTGCCAGAAGCCTCGTACTTCAAAGTTCTCGCTCAGTTCTTGTGCAGCTTTGAGTTTTTTCTCCACAACTAATGGTACAAATGACAATGAAGAATTATAACTCGATTAGATATTAGAATTTTGATACTATTGACCTGATCTGTTGACAAGAAATAGTCAGATCTTATCAGCTTTTTTTTTTGCCTTTCATATCTGTCTCAACTGGAAAACCAGGAGTCAGATCAAATTGTTCTGTCATCATCCTGTTCTTGTCAGTAGTAAAAATTAACATTTAAAACTCTGTCAAAAATTTATATTCACTCTTCATATACTTTGAATATTTCATTAAACGAAATTTAAGTAAGTGCATTTGCTCTTTGTTTACAGTAAATCTAGCAAAGTCTAACCAACGCATTCAATGAAAACCAGTTGCCATTTATAAATGAAGTGATGTTCCTTTGGACAAAATTATCATAAATCAATGAAAATTGATCATGACAATTCGTGAGAAACTTACTGCCAGGTGTTGGATCATCAATCAATGCCACATAGGATTTGAAAGTGGTGAGTTGTGCCGAGGCATCATGAGGACTCAGTGGTGAAGCCACCATCATCTTGGTTTGTGTAGCCACTGTATACAAAAATTAGAATTAGAAATTTAGAAGGGTGTATTGGCATTGAAACAGTTTTCACATTACTATATACATGTAAATGTATTTAAAGTCCCAATATCTGTATCTGTCTGGGTTTTTTTATAATTTAGAAGAGTTTTGAAAAAAAGACATGTTGTAAATCATGCAGAGACAGGACTAAACCGAAGTCAAGATGAGTGATAATGATTCGGAAACTTTCAATTAAAATCTAATAAATATATTAAACATCGCTAATATATGTCGCAGTTCTTACCTTAAGTAGCACAGTGTTTGTACGAATTTGAGTGTTCATGTTTAACTAACGTTTTTGTTTTACACTCTAATTTCTGTGATATATATACAAACCTATATCTTTTGATTTTCCACATTTTAATATAATCTTTGTGTTGTTAACAATACATATATACTTTTGTTTGTCCCGATAATAGCTCACAATAGCTAATGTTATTTGTAAGAAATATGCAACTTTAAATTAAATTTATTGTATTGTATATATTGTATTAAAGAGACAATTCGCTCAGGCCAATTATTTTACATAACCAAGAAGCAAAATATAGCATAAATGTATTGTTCTACATTTCTTATGAAACATATAACGTTAAACACTGACCAATTCCACGACATAGTTAAGTATTTTAATAAATATCGCTGAAATATCAAATCGTTGATCAATACGATTAAGCAGGTACAATATGGACGCTGTACCCATACCCGAGCCAAAGTCACGCACGTTAAACAAATGAACTGCATAACCACTGAGAAGGTGATAAAATTATTTTTTAGGCAAGACAATTCACCTAATAAGGTAAACACACTACTGTCAGAGCGATCTGAGCAGTTTTAGACAAAAGTTGCATTACTCTACGAGCAAGGGACAGGGTTCGACATACAAGAAGTTCGACCACAGTGTGTAATGGCGGACAGCGAGCGAGTTTGAACATTTCACACACATGTCACCACCATGGGCTTTTCAGGTATATCACAGTAAAACCGACTGATCTAATTTACATTAGAACTGGGTTTTTTCCGATATATGTACAAATTTTAGTGTTCTCTTAGACTGAATTGTCCCTTTAAATATTGGTGGTCATATAAAAACTGACAAAAATGTGTGATATTTAAATTACTTTTCTTATGTCATTGCCTTTCCCTTATATGAGCATTTCTGAGGTTACATAAATTTAGAGCAATACTTCAAAAACTAATATTATAAATGGAACGTAAACACACACTGATTATAAGATAAATAATGTCCTATAGCTACCGCATTTTTGTTTATATTTAAGGATTAAAGTCTCTTTCTGGTGGTTCTATCAAAGGATAAAGTTGAGTAAAGCATCGATATTTGGAATGGACCACGAAGCGGTCTATGAAACAAATATCGATACCCTACTCAACTTTATCCTTCGATAGAACCACCAGAAAGAGACTTTAATCCTTTTATTTAAAGTCCTAACTATTATTTTCATAGCTCAAAATTTACACTTAATAGTGTTTATGGCATTTATGAGGCTAAAATGGATTATATCGTTTGGTTCCGACAGGCATTTGGAACAGCCACTCGAAGTGGCGGAAATTCCCGCCAATTCATCAATGAACATACAAATAAAATGAGTTCCGTCTGATGAAGCATACATCTGGGGTTTTCCTGGTATGAAACTATAAATCGTTTTTATCTATCTGTTGTTAAAACACCATGGTGCAAAGCACTTTGGTTTTAATATTTTACTTCGTATGATTACACACGCTTACACAATTCATAACGTGGCAGGATATTTAACGTAGTTGTGACGCGGCGTCCGATTCAAACCGCCTGTGTCAAGGAGGTGTGACAAACAGAGAGTTTCTTCAATTTTGTGATCACTTGAGTTCTACTTAATCAGATCACGTTTGAAATTACTTGAATTTCCGGATTTTGGAGATTTTCAAATGTATCGGACGTCGTTTCTAGGAACATGTACAAACATAAGTAGGCCCACTAAGTACTGTACTGTAAATGTTTACCGCTCTCAATATGTTAGCTTATATTTATATTGTTGTTTCAAACACTTCAATAAATATTAGAGATATCTATTACAAGTATTATAAAGCTACAATTGTAGGATTCCGTTTCATTGCTATTTCGAAACACCCAAACGTACATTGTGTATGTAAGGCCTAGTAGATAACGTACATGACTTGTCTGTCCCCCGAGGTGAACAAAAATGCTTTGTCGTGCTAGGTCGTTTTGGTTATCCATCACAAAGACTGATGTTGTCCTGACATACATGTGTCTTATCCATTTGCGTACAACCAATGATGTTAAAAATACAAATAGTCTAGGATGTAGATCTACATGTTATAGCGAACAACACAGACTCACCGACACACAACATGTAAACATTGCGACGTCATCGGAATGTGCAAAACTGTACATTGTACAACATTGTTTATTTATCATATGCACGGAAGCATTGCTCAAAGAGGTACGGTAGTAACCTAAACAATGTAACTTTTCTACATTTGTATTTACACACGTACATGTATATGTGTTATTTTGTTTATTTTACAAACCTATTTTGATGCATGTACATGTTCATCGAACATACGTTCGGTACTGAAAACACCAAAAGTTTCTGATTTGGACCATCATAAATTCATCCGTGCAGCACTAAATTGCGCGTGACATACTGAATCTATCGAGAAATAAAGTTGAGTAGCCTTTGGTTGAAATCAACGGGGTTTATACTATCAATTCACCACTGACTGTAAATATATAGGTATAAATTTCAAATTTAAAAAATAAAATTATTATAGCACATACGCCTGAAACTCATAATCAGAAACAAATGTTAGATTTATTAGAATATTTATAATAACATACATGCTGTATTGGACAAGTGACAATTGTATAAAATCTATGCAATGAACATACAGAATATGGACGAAACGTCCAATAACAAAATCGATCACATTTGAAACATAAATCCTACAATATTCCAATATTCGTATCCACTTTAATCAACGAATTTGACAAAAGTTCACGAATTTTTGAACAACAGGTCTAAATAGTGTTGTATGGGTCTAAGCTTACTGTATATAAAGACCCCCCCCCCCCTCTCCCTGTTGATTTTAATCACCTATAATCCCGATTCACATTTCTAAAAACCAATGTATACATATAAACATATTCGTGTCCATTCGAATTACTTACTTACTTACATTAAAAGAATATCTTAATCGCTTTTAATATGAATTTTGCACATTTTAGTCTTCAAATTCTCTCTGCCGCCGTTCCGCCATATTGGGTTTTTGGCCTTGTAACATTCAAAACGAAACTGGGTATATTGTACGGAAAGGAATATGTTATGGCAGGTTTTATTTCTTGAAGCAATATCATTAATTGCAATAAATATTTTTTTTATTTATTAATATTTATTAATGTTAAAAAACAATATCATATCGAGCATATCATCTGTAGGATAAATTGCTATGCGTAATTAAAGTTTATCCGGACACTATCAACCGGAAATGTCATTTTAGTTTTCACTAATTATCAATAATATATATTATTTGCCTCAATGCAAATATAAATTCTTTATTAATACTGAATACGGATCCAAAAGTAGCTGAAAATTTAACACAAGAGTAAATATTGAACATGATATTATTTTAGTTACCACTATCAATACCTCAAAAATGAGGGGTGTAGCAAACAAGGGAGGTAAATCTGGTTGACAACAGGCCTATGCTTTAAAGCAGAATTTAGTCTTCACCTATATTCAAGAAACACCTAAATGACTACTTGCCACTGAGTAAAAAAAACCAAATAAGCTAAAAGTCCTTTATCACCGGGTGTAGGCGTTACCTTGGGGAAATCGCTTACACGAGTACGAAGTGGGAGGGGGTGTCGGTATTCTACACAATTTTAGGAATGATCGGTTTATCACAGACAATTATGGCATTTATGCATAGGATTAATTAAAACTATGGTAGACAAAATGAAGTCAATTATGACATTGATTCCTGATTTGGTATTGAATCTACAGATAGGATCCAGTACTATTTTAAATATGAATCTAATCGTGTATTTGACAAGGAGATACATGATCAGTAATATTATAAAGCTTGGGATTTTAAAAAAACATGTACATATTATTTTTCTAAACAAGACTAAAATATAATCTTCGTCTGTATATGTTATATAATGTTGACGCTAAAGTGGATTGTAGATTCGTATTTTGCATAAAATATTGTATTTGAGAGAAGAATCGAGGTTTATGAAATTTGGCAAATAGAGGATCTTGAATAAGTGGTTATGATATATGACATTAATAAAATTAGTTCAATGATTTGAACACCTATACCTATGCACCATATACACATATGCACCATATACACATATGTACCATATACACATATGTACCATATACACATATGCACCATATACACCTATGCATCATATACACCCATGCATCATACACACCTATGCATCATATACACATATGCACCATATACACCTATGCACCATATACATCTATGCATAATACACACCTATGCACCATATACACATATGTACCATATACACCCATGTTTCATACACACCTATGCACCATATACACATATGTACCATATACACCTATGCACCATATACACCCATGCACCATACACACTTATGCATCATATACATCTATGCACCATATATACCTATGCACCATATACACCTATGCATCATGCATACCTATGCACCATATACACCTATGCACCATATACACCTATGCACCACATACACCTATGACCTCCTGACCTTTAGACAAAAAATTCTGTGGCATTTTGTGTAACCTCGTGACCTTTCTTAATTTTGATTGCAGTCTGTGTTACCTCGTGATCTTTAGACTCTTATTTCGATGGCAGTTTGTGTAACCCCATGACCTTTATATCCTATATTCGATGGCAGTTTGTGTAACCTCGTGACCTTTATATCACAATATCTACGGAAGTCTGTGTAACCTCGTGACCTTTATATCCCATATTCGATGGCAGTTTATGTAACCTCGTGACCTTTATATCACAATATCTACGGAAGTCTGTGCAACCTCGTGACCTTTATATCCCATATTCGATGGCAGTTTATGTAACCTCGTGACCTTTATATCATAATTTCTATGGAAGTCTGTGTAACCTCGTGAACTTTGGTTGGTTTGTTTAGTTTTACGTCCTATTAACAGCCAGGGTCATGTAAGGACGTTCCAGGTTTGTTGGTGGAGGAAAGCCGGAGTACCCAGAGAAAAACCACCGGCCAGCGGTCAGTACCTGGCAACTGCCCCGCATGGACTTTATATCCCATATTCGATGGCAGTTTATGTAACCTCGTGACCTTTATATC
>SAYR01026963.1:1816147-1912240 GCA_004382745.1 Argopecten irradians irradians | reverse complement strand
CTTTATATCCCATATTCGATGGCAGTTTATGTAACCTCGTGACCTTTATATCATAATTTCTATGGAAGTCTGTGTAACCTCGTGAACTTTATATCCTATATTCGATGGCAGTTTATGTAACCTCGTGACCTTTATATCCTATATTCGATGGCAGTTTGTGTAATATTGTGACCTTTTGACAATACCTTTTGTGGTAGTTTGTGTAACTTCGTGACCTTTATATCCTTCATTAGATCGCAGTTTGTGTAACCTCGTGAACGATGGCGGTCTATGTTACCCGTGACCTTTATATCCTAAATTCGATGTCAGGCTGTGTAAACTCGTGACCTTTACATCCTATGTTCGATGGCATCTGTAACCTCTTTAACTTATATATAAATTTTGATGACAGTCTGTGTAACTCGTGACTTTCATATTACTATCTTCCATATGTACCATATACACCTATGCACCATATATACCTATGCACCATATACACATATGCATCATATAAACCCATGCATCATACACACCTATGCACCATATACACCCATGCATCATATACACCTATGCATCATACACACCTATGCACCATGTACACCTATGCATCATATACACCTATGCACCTTATACACATATGCACCATATAACGTATGCACCATATACACCTATGTACCATATAAACCTATGCACCATATACACCTGTGCATCATACACACCCATGCATCATATACACCTATGCACCATATACACCTATGCATCATGCATACCTACGCACCATATGCACATATGTACCATATAAACCTATGCACCATATACACCCATGCACCATACACACCCATGCACCATATACACCTATGCACCATATGAACCTATGCACCATATACACCTATGCACCATGTACACCTATGCACCATATACACCTATGCACCATGTACACCTATGCACCATGTACACCTATGCATCATGCATACCTATGCACCATATACATCTATGCACCACATACACCTATGCACCACATACATCTATGCACCACATACACCTATGCACCATATACACCTATGCACCATATACACCTATGCACCATATACATCTATGCACCATATACATCTATGCACCATATACACCTATGCACCATATACACCTATGCATCATATACACCTATGCATCATGCATACCTATGCACCATATACATCTATGCACCATATACATCTATGCACCATATACATCTATGCACCATATACACCTATGCACCATATACACCTATGCACCACATACATCTATGCACCATATACACCTATGCACCATATACATCTATGCACTATATACACCTATGCACCATATACACCTATGCACCACATACACCTATGACCTCGTGACCTTTAGACAATAATTTCTGTGTCATTTTGTGTAACCTCGTGACCTTTCTTAATTTTGATTGCAGTCTGTGTTACCTCGTGATCTTTAGACTCTAATTTCGATGGCAGTTTGTGTAACCCCATGACCTTTATATCCTATATTCAATGGCAGTTTGTGTAACCTCGTGACCTTTATATCACAATATCTACGGAAGTCTGTGCAACCTCGTGACCTTTATATCCCATATTCGATGGCAGTTTATGTAACCTCGTGACCTTTATATCATAATTTCTATGGAAGTCTGTGTAACCTCGTGAACTTTATATCCTATATTCGATGGCAGTTTATGTAACCTCGTGACCTTTATATCCTATATTCGATGGCAGTTTGTGTAATATTGTGACCTTTTGACAATACCTTTTGTGGTAGTTTGTGTAACTTCGTGACCTTTATATCCTTCATTAGATCGCAGTTTGTGTAACCTCGTGAACAATGGCGGTCTATGTAACCCCGTGACCTTTATATCCTTAATTAGATGGCAGTTTGTGTAAACTCGTGACCTTTACATCCTATGTTCGATGGCAGTTTGTGTAACCTCTTTAACTTTATATATAAATTTTGATGAGAATCTATGTAACCTCGTGACCTTCATATACTAAATTCGATGGCAGTTTGTGTTATATTGTGACCTTTTGAAAATACTTTTTTTGTTGCAGTTTGTGTAACCTTATGACCTTTATATCCTATATTCGATGACAGTTTGTATAACCTCGTAAACTTTATATCCTACATTCGATGGCAGTTTGTGTAACCTCGTGAACTTTATATCCTATATTCGATGGCAGTTTGTGTAACCACCTCGTGACCTTTTTATCCTATATTCGATGGCAGTTTGTGTAACATCGTGACCTTTAATATCCTATATTCGATGGCAGTTTGTGTAACTTCGTGACCTTTATATCCTATATTCGATGGCAGTTTGTGTAACATCGTGACCTTTATATCCTGTATTCGATGGCAGTTTGTGTAACATCGTGACCTTTATATCCTATATTCGATGGCAGTTTGTGTAACATCGTGACCTTTATATCCTATATTCGATGGCAGTTTGTGTAACATCGTGACCTTTATATCCTATATTCGATGGCAGTTTGTGTAACATCGTGACCTTTATATCCTATATTCGATGGCAGTTTGTGTAACATCGTGACCTTTATATCCTATATTCGATGGCAGTTTGTGTAACATCGTGACCTTTATATCCTATATTCGATGGCAGTTTGTGTAACATCGTGACCTTTATATCCTATATTCGATGGCAGTTTGTGTAACATCGTGACCTTTATATCCTATATTCGATGGCAGTTTGTGTAACATCGTGACCTTTATATCCTATATTCGATGGCAGTTTGTGTAACATCGTGACCTTTATATCCTATATTCGATGGCAGTTTGTGTAACATCGTGACCTTTATATCCTATATTCGATGGCAGTTTGTGTAACATCGTGACCTTTATATCCTATATTCGATGGCAGTTTGTGTAACATCGTGACCTTTATATCCTATATTCGATGGCAGTTTGTGTAACATCGTGACCTTTATATCCTATATTCGATGGCAGTTTGTGTAACATCGTGACCTTTATATCCTATATTCGATGGCAGTTTGTGTAACATCGTGACCTTTATATCCTATATTCGATGGCAGTTTGTGTAACATCGTGACCTTTATATCCTATATTCGATGGCAGTTTGTGTAACATCGTGACCTTTATATCCTATATTCGATGGCAGTTTGTGTAACATCGTGACCTTTATATCCTATATTCGATGGCAGTTTGTGTAACATCGTGACCTTTATATCCTATATTCGATGGCAGTTTGTGTAACATCGTGACCTTTATATCCTATATTCGATGGCAGTTTGTGTAACATCGTGACCTTTATATCCTATATTCGATGGCAGTTTGTGTAGCCTCTTTAACTTAATAACATAATTTCTATGGCAATCTGTAACCTTTTAGGTCTGGCTAGCATTTCTATGGCAATCTGTAACCTCGTGGCGTTTATATCCTAAATTAGATGGCATTTATGTAACCTCGTGACCTTTATATCCTAATTCCGATGGCAGTCTGTGTAACTTCGTGACCTTTATATCATAAATTAGATGGCAGGCTGTGTAACCTCGTGACCTTTCGACCATAATTTCTATGACAGTCTGTGTAACGTCGTGACCGTTTGACAATAACTTTTGTGGCAGTTTGTGTAACCTCGCGACCTTAATATCTTATATTCGATGGCAGTTTGTGTAACCTCGTGACCTTTATATACTATATTCAATGGCAGTTTGTGTAACCATGTGACATTTATATCCTTATTTTGATGTCAGTTTGTGTAACCTCGTGATCTTTATATTCTAAATTCGATGGCAGTTCGATTAACCTCGTAACCATTATATCCTAATTTCTATGGTAGTCTTTTTAACAACCTGGGTCATGTAATGACGGCTTTCATGTATGCGGTGTGTAGCGTGTATGAAGTGCGTGGTGTATATTTTATATTATTTTATTTTGGGAGACTGTGTTATACATTTGTATTTGTGTTGTGGATTCTTTTACATTGGAACTAATGCTCTTTTTCTAGCGTTATATCACTTAAGCCTGCGTCGAAGACACCAAGCTACACACCCTACTCTTTCACATTATACTGACAACGGGCGAACCAGTCGTCCCACTCGTTTTATTTAAATGCTGAGCGCTAAGCAGGAGCATAAACTACCATTTTTATAGACTTTGGTATGTTTCAGCCATGGTACAGAACCCAGAGCCTAGCTCATGGTGCCGAATAAATCTTCAATAGCTATTGAATGTCTGGTTTCAATAATATTGAAATCGAGTAAAATGATAAACAATAAAACAAGAGGCCCAAGAGGCCTTGACGGTCACCTGGGTGCTGCTACAGAAAGAGCATTGCAAAGTTGGTTCAAATCTATAAAAAAATATTTACGAATTGAAATAAACTATAAAGTTGAGCTTTCGTATCAGATTTTTTTTTTTTTTTTCCATTTTGATAGTTAGTGTATTATGTTACCAAACCTTATGCTTAAAATTCCAATTTGCTTTGCTAACGTAAACAACAAAACAAAACTAGAAGTCAGTCAGTGTCAGTGATTTTATAAATTTCATTTTTTAATCTATGAAGATTATTTGGTTCCATCAAACCTGTGAATTCAGAAGAAGATATTTGAAATTTTAGCCATTTTGAACCCGCCCCCTGGTCCCTGGGATCAGCCAGGACCAATATGGATATGGTGTTCAAATGCTATTTCAGGCTAATAATTCTAACCCAGTTTGATTCATTTCCTTTTAAAACTAAACAAATAATGTTAATAAATGTGTTTTTCCTATATAGACTATAGTAAATTTGACCCCCTCCCCAGGTGAAAATCTGAGATCCGAGGGCCATGAAATTCACAATTTTTGTAAAGGGCCTTAAGACCTTCCAATTTATGAAGAGTATTTGGTTCCATCAAATCTGAATTCAGAAGAAGATTTTTGAAGTTTTAGTCTATTTGACCCTTTTTGGCCCCGCCTCTAAGGCCCCTGGGGGTCGGCCAGGACCAATATGGATATGACGATAATATGCTATCTCAGACTAATAATTCTAACCCAGTTTGACTAATTTCCCATGAAAAATAAGCAAAAAAACATTCATAAATGTCTTTTTCCTATATAAACTATAGTAAATTTGACCCCCTCCCCAGGGGAAAATCTGAGATCCCAGGGCCATGAAATTCACAATTTTTGTAAAGGGCCTTAAGACCTTCCAATCTATGAAGAGTATTTGGCTCCATCAAATCTGTGAATACAGAAGATTTTTGAAGTTTTAGCCTATTTGACCCTTTTTGGCCCCGCGGGGTCGGCCAGGACCAATATGGATATGACGATAAAATGTTATCTCAGACTAATAATTCTAACCCAGGACTAATTTCCTATGAAAAATAAGCAAATAACATTCATAAATGTGTTTTCCCTATATAAACTATAGTAAACTTGAGCCCTTCCCCAGGGGGAAACATGAGACCCCAGGGTCATATAATTCACATTTTTGTAAAGGACCTTAAGACCTTTCCATCTATGAAGAGTATTTGATTCTACCAGTTCCAGAATTTCAGAAGAAGATTTTTGAAGTTTTAGCTTATTTGACCCCTTTTGGCCCCTGGGAGTCAGTCATGGAAAATTTGTTAATAGGATTCAATGGCCATTTCATAGGGATAGTTCTGTCATATAATTCACAATTTTTGTAAAGGACCTTTCTATCTATGAAAAGTATTTGATTCCATCACATATGTGAGCGGAGAAGATTTTTGAAATTATAGTCAATTTTACCCCTTTTGGCCCCTCCCACAGCCCCCGGGGGGATGGGGACCATATAATTCACAATTTTGATTGGCCTTATGCCTCAGAAGGTTTGTGCGAAATTTCATTGAATCTGCTTCAGCGGTTTTTGAGAAGAAGTCGAAAATATAAATTGTTTACGGACATACGACGGACGACGCACGACGACGGACACAAGGCGATTAGAATAGGTCACTTAGGTGACCTAAAAACTAACAAAAAAAGAAAAGAATAACAAACCTCGTGTATTGTTTTTTTCATGAATTTATTAAGATTCCTTTTGTTCTTCAAGATTCTTTGTTTATAATCTGGAATAGCAATGCAACAAAAAAGGTATACAATACTTTTCTCTCCTCACTCTGACTCAAACAATCTCTGGTCATAACCATATTAATAAATTAATGCAAAAAAGCAGTTACCGTATTCGACCCAATAAGCGCCCATGCCCCTATAAGTGCCCATCTCCCTTTTTGAGGCCTGGGTTTCAATTGTCCAGGCATAAATAAAGACCATAACTACACAAAACTATATATTTGTTATCATTTCGTCTTATTAAGGACCTTTTCATTCTTTTTTTTCAATTTTTTAAACGCCATGTGCGCTTATTTGGTCAATTACGATATATTCCAAACCCACAGATTATGAAGAAATAGTAAATTCCAAAAACAAAAACCTGGCTTAGTTATGAAATACCTTTCATAAATCCAAAATTATGTTTCTATAAACAATGAATGCCATGTAAGTGGTATGCTTAAAGTATGCTTAATTACGAAATGACAACAGGAACGTCAAATCAACCAGAATAATTTAAATAAGGTGATTATATTCTAACTAAAGCATTATTCTATTTTCTGAGACAATCGGACATTTCATAGCGTCAAAGAAGTTGTACATGTATCATACATAAGCATGATGACGTTAAAAGCTTTCATTTAATGAAAACACCAGTGAGCACAAACAGAGTGGGTAATTGGTTGATACAGCTATGACTGGGATCACAGACAATTGGCAGAATACATCTATAATCTCAACCAAAACAACAGAGACAATGGTTACAATGGATGAAAGACGTGTGTATTGCAAAACAATTAATAAGGATAATAATGAGAAATCTTACACCCTCACACACACACACCCCAAACCGTCCTTACATTGTGTATCATGTAACAGTATTTACAAGTAAAACAAACATGCTACACGTTAACGTTTCAATCAGGATTGCTTTGGGTTGAAAATATTACATAGGCGCCATCTTGCGGAGAGGAGTCAAGCAAATGTTATTTATTCCATTTAAACTGTTTAATACTTTCATGAATATGGGACTTGTGTGTAAATGTTAAAAGTGGAATATATCCTTCCAGCAATATTACCCATAGAATTGGATCGTACTAAACTTGCAAAGGTCTCGCAAACACAAACATCGTCTACTAATTAAATAAAACTTAATATGGATAAACATGGAGAGAGTTACCCAAGTCCTGGTACTATTCTACAACTATTGAATTCACTCATTTTGTCAAATTGTTTCTCTATCATATATATCTATGAGGTAATTCACGTCAAATAATCTTGATACTAATTTATATATCTGGGTCTACTCTTGGGTTTCCCGCCAAAAAATGGAAAAAAACTCTTTGGTTGAATCGTGAAATGAAACTACAGTAGCATTCGATACACTTAGTATTCTGTTAAAATATGAAAATACTTCAACAGCGGTTATCTCCCTTTGACTTTCTCTCTCCTTCAGCACCTGACATCACTGTGAGGTCAGTTAAACATCATCCTGCTTTTTCTTCACACCACACTGATATCGCATTCACTACTTAATAAATATAAATAAATTACAAAACACAAGTGGTGTACATAGCGAGTCTGTGGTCTGGATAGGTCCACCACGGCGACATCATCAACCATTAGCAACAAAACACATACACATATTACAATCCATTAATACACCAGGATCGGACCAACCGTCTCTTTAATGACTAGATAGATGGGCACCATGTGTGCAACTCGGCACACTTTTCACTAACCAGAAACTTTATCTGACATCACGAATGACGTTCATCATCGAGTCTTTGAATTACATTTAAGACGTCTCTATCAAATTATTTTTCGACAGATTTCATTTCACAAACAAATGTATTGCCACAAAGTACTCTCTGCATTCCCTGGAAACAGTTGGCTAACCAACAAGTCAGAATAGTTTTATCAAAACTTTTCTTTGATCAACACATTGAAAATCAACGATTTGATCAAACACACCTCGTGGTGGTTCAGACTCAATATTTGAGCAAACGTTGCTTTGGCTAAGTCTAGCATTATCACTCATAATTACGGATAATTATCACAACACTTGTATTTGATATGAAACAAAAAAAATCACATGACGACACAGCTCTTTGCCGCTTCCTTCCGTAGGTGGACTTTGGCTTCGCCAATACCACTGAAGCGTTTGCGTCTGATAAATGACCTCTGCCGTCTAAAGTTCGTCGTTTCTGCGGTACTTTTATTTCCGGCGGAAGACAGGGCCGCCACCTCGACCACGTCACACACGCTTCTGTGGGAGGTTTTGGATGAAGTCTCTGAATACACTAAAGCACCGATGTGTTTGGCAGTCTTCAAACCCTAAAATACAAAATAATACACATATTATTCATTTGTGCGCAATTGCTCAAAACAATGTTTTTAAAGATGCCTCTATTAATTAATTAGATCTAGTTTGATATTAACGTCTTGACATCCATTACAATTCTTCAAAGTTAAGTGTTATATGTTTTATCAATCATAAGGTACATGTGAGTTATGGCCAGGTTCGTGCCCAAAATTTACCTGGTCATAAGTGGCCATAGACTGTTTCTTTCTGGCGAGCCTGGCTGTAAAGTCGGTGTCTGACCTAAGGTCAGTTTTACATCCCACCAGGATGATGGGTTGGGTTGGACAATGCTCTCGCACCTCTCCGTACCACTACAATAACAAAATACGACATTTAAAACTCCCTATGTTTTGCCTTCAGCTAGGAAACAGGCTTTCTGGACCGTTTTCAATTATCAGTTTGAATGGCTGGGCTTAATTGTTCGTTTGTAAATTAAAGACGGACCTTATGATTTTATATTGTTTCCGGACGAGACTTGAACAAAACCCTCATAGGCCTGTTTGAAAAAAACTGCAGGTCCATCAGGATTTATACTTGAAATAATGACTTTAACAAACAGTCGAAGCGGTTGTTCCGAATAAACCACAAAAACTGCCCAGTTGTATTCGGGTTTTCTATATAGTCTAGAAATGTCCCATCTCCTGTAGACCCCAATTTCCATTATCCCAAACTTGATAGTATTATCGTTGCTTAAAGATTCTCAGTTGTCGGAATCAAGATATTCAAATTCAACAATGAATTACAAAATAGAAAGAATTTTTCAAAACATGTAAATAGAATATAAACTAATCCTTGATTAAAGCATTACCTTGGACACGACCGATTCCATGGAGTCGGGTTCCGCCACGGAAAAACATACAAGGATAAGATCAGCATCGCTGTAGGATAGAGGGCGCACGCGGTTATATCCACTGTCTCCTGGAAAATATAAACACACCACCACATTATATTGTTGTGTAAACATTTATATTGCTCATATATGTGTAATTTTCATGCTTGAAAAAATACACTTTTGGAATTGTTTATAAAACATATTATTTGTATATATGATCGTGAATCCAAGAGAAATAACTGATGAATTACTTTTTTTTTCATTATATAAGTTACACAAAGAAGCATCGCTTGTTCTACATTAAAAAAAAGTTTGGTAAAGTAGATTGTTTCTGCGGAGCCCGATTTCACAGATAAATTCGGTAACAATGAAACAGGAAAACCATTTGAGATTATGCTTTGCTGACGTTTTAGACATAAAGTATTAAGTTTTCCCATAACGTCATTATAAGTCAGCGAGTTTCCCAGGAAACGCTACCCTTGAACTTTCTTAAAGTCAACATTTAAGTATTTTTGTCACGTCTTTCCTTCCTGTAACTCTAAAAGATAAGTTGTTATTTAAATGTTGTTACGACAGTAAAATCAATCACACTTAAAGAAAATTACGCGAATTCTCGATTGTGGATAATGACATCATCAAAGCTCAGTAGTCAATAGAACTTCTCGTCCTTATAAAATATGAATATCCAATAGATTACTGTATGTAATTACTCCCGTTCAAATTACAAAAATGTCCTCCCGGAATCGTCGTATTTTGTTTCTGCGTTTCATGTTCGATACTGATTACGTCTGCGACTTGCGTCAGAGTAAATTATCCTAACAACTCGGTACTGAAGAGCTTTTAACGATAATTAAATTTTAAATGTAGAATCGGAGACGGCGAGATATTCTCCGGCTCCCCGTGGTCCGGCAGTATTGGAAGGGTGGTATCGGGCCATCGACAAATATTGTCTGATAGGCGAGCTGCTTTAAAACGCGAGGTCATGGAAACAATTGTGAAACACTAGAAATTGACAGGAGAAACAAGAGCTGGTGGTATTCTCATATATATATCCACGAGTGATTCCGTGGGGAATGACAAGGGTAAATTCTGTTAGAGAAAATATCAAGTCTGGCATAGCAATCCAAGGCAATGAGGTTCAATAATGGGGATCATGTTCACTAAGTAAATGCAGGTCTGTTGTTTCGTCGGTACAATTGTGTGATTTTTTTTAATAACTACCGTTTTAGCTTTATGAACCACAAAAGTGAAATATCTCATCAGATCAGATTTAATTAAAGTTATTATATCGATTTATGTCGGAATTCCAATATACACATCTTACTCATGCCACATCAAAAGCACCCGAGATTAAGATGATTTAAAGTTTGTATACATACTCTATCAACATTCTTCAACATAACAAACTATTTAATTCACAGATTATAATAATCCGGACGAGGAAGGTTTTAAATTTAGAAGTATGATTAGTGTCAAATATTTCATTCAAAATTTTGCACGGCTGAATGAGAACATAGCCACACGCCCACACATTTCACTATTCACATATGGCTCGATAATCGTTAACATGCATCCTGAGCTTCATATTTAGTTTTCAATTCTTATGAACTTGGGACTTTATTGGTGTGTAATTAGGGGAAAGTTCATAAGTTTTTGTATGATATGTACTCTAATATATATGGATTGTGCGGTGTAAGTCTAGATATGTAACAATAAGTAGTGGGAGATGCAGATAGTGTTACGTCATAAGAAGCATATTCTTCTATTCTTGTTCTTCGTCTTTTCTTAATGCCCAGATACATGTACGTAACCCCCACCCCTCCCCCACCAGATACATGTACGTGACCCCTATCCCGTCCCCCTCAAGATACATGTACGTGACCCCATCCCCTCCCCCTCAAGATACACGTACATGACCCCCATCCCCTCCACCATACAGGCATGGAGATCAGCCTTTCTATGACCCGTAATTTAGGTGTCTGTACTGAATCAACTTCAATGTGGAAAGCTTGCTCAATACATCATCATTTTTTACGGATTGTCAGAATGACAATAGCATATGCTCCGACAGACTTACAAACGCATACGTGCCAGACTAGTTCCTTTGATGGGCAAACATATGTCCGTCATTTTTGCTACCAGCCCATGCCCCCGGTCGATACTTCCGGCATGCCATGCCCCCCTATTTCTCCCCCTTACCCCGACCCAGCCTATACCCCACCATGTATTGGCACAGTCTCCGTTTCCGGTATCATGCCGAGTTCGACGATAGCACATGTCGACTACAATTATTTCAGATAAGACCTAGTATCTGTTCTCAGGGCAGATGTACGTATCTTCTCTCGGAGTCAACTCGTATGTCGGTAGCTAACAAGCAATCATTTATTTTTATATATATAGCAGAAAACAAAAGAATTACAAAACACAAACCTAAATCTGATAGCGCCAATGGACACGTTCAAGCTGGCGCATCTTTAATCTGTACCTCGATGTTTCTGTTGTTTTTGGCGAAGCACACAAGCAATTTAATCGGATATTTCGTCAGATGTGTGGTTTGGTAAGAAACGAACGCAAATGCTTAGACTGCGTTTTTTTATTTCGAATAATCTAGTTTGCAAATCTCGCACGATAGTGTTCGACACACATTTCATGTTTCTTTAATCTAATGACAGTAAATAGAGTGCACTTCAAGAAAGTTGTCAGTCATGGAATGTCGCGGCAGGAGCTATCACTAATTTGTTGCAGGTATTCCGTACATACTGCCGCCTTCCCTCCTGATGAGGAAGTACTCGATTGAACCATACTCCTGGCAAGTCGCCTCTATACAATAATAAACGCCCAGTACTGTCATTGGCAGACCAAGTAGATGTACTCAGCAAATAGCGTTTGCGTCATCAAATATAAATCGAAATATTATTCAAAACATCAAGTTTTGAAAGACACATAGGCATTTCTCGATTTGTTTACATTAAGACAACATAGACATTTCTCGATTGGTTCACGGTGTACATCGTAGCGATGTTTTGTATGTATTCTACAAAATATGCTCGTTTCTGTAGACTTTTCAAACTTTAGGAGAGAACAACGGATGTGACCTTGACATTCAATTACCTTTAAATAGAATAATGTCTTGAAAGAGATTCAAGATTGTCTGACTGGATGTACTTGTGCATAGGTTTATGAACTACATTTAGTAGGTTGTATAGCAACAACTGCTGCACGTGTTGTGTCTGTCTGTTGTGCAAAGGCCTATTGCATGTTCTGTTCCGTATAATGTCCATTTCTGCTTGCAAAGGAAGTTATTTCGTTAAATTTGACATACAATTTTATGTAGCTCAATTCAAAACATAATTACTGGCACAGAGAACAACACAAAGGAATGCTGGGGAGCGTCCCGCATTCGCTAGATGGGATGTTCGTGTAAAGTAAAATTTGTGTTCTTTTAGAAGGAGAATGACGGGCATGCATCCCAGAATTCCAAGGTTTATCATTACAAAGTACAAGTCCTATCATGTCGACATGTGGTATCCCGTTTTGTCGATATATGACTTTTGACAAATTGATGAAGCACAGTGTGTCGTTCATACAGTAGGTTGTCATTCATACACAGTATGTCATTCATATAGTAGGTTGTCGTTCATACACAGTATGTCATTCATACAGTAGGTTGTCGTTCATATAGTAGGTTGTCATTCATACAGTAGGTTGTCGTTCATACACAGTATGTCATTCATACAGTAGGTTGTCGTTCATAACAGTATGTCATTCATACAGTAGGTTGTCGTTCATACATAGTATGTCATTCATACAGTAGGTTGTCATTCATACACCGTATGTCATTCATACAGTAGGTTGTCATTCACACACAGTATGTCATTCATACAAATTGTACCGGGGCAGTATGTCGTTCATAAGGTCATACCTCCGCATAGCCTTTTGTCAGAACTAAACATAAGAAAACAAAAGACTTGTAAATAATCGTGTCACCGACTGTCAATATAAAAGGCGTCATGGCTTTAATGCAATGACAAAACAGGTTCTCGAAATACTACTGATGTAACGGACTTCATTATCGGGGTCGTACTTAGAGTTTATCATACAAATACTTTTATCACATTTCAATGAAGGATACAACATTTAAAACTTGGATACAAATACTATTCATGGTAAAGACCCATAAACTTAGAGGAATGACCGAGGTCGTGTCAGTTCATGTATTAATCTACTAGGACATTGACAGGTGCAACCCAACAAATAGGAATGTACTCCCGCTCAAACACATAATCCTGACTTAACACAAATTTTAGTTACCGAATAATTTACAATTTGTCATAGAAACATAAGCGGTAAATTGACTAAATTGTTTTACTTTGGTATAAAGATGAATGATATGTTGAAATCCCAAGTCTTTGAAGATATTTTTCGTGACCGGGTTTTGCCCCAAATGAACCCTTTAATCCCACACGGCTCGCTGACTGTTTACTGTAGCGACACCGATATCGTCCTTGTTGTTTACTTACTAGCTTAAAAGACACCTATACCCGTGACGTACAGCTAGTACATCGTATAAAAAGGTCATTCCGTCCAATTGTTTCATATACCTGTCGAAGATATTAAACAACATCGCAAAACACACGCCCATGGCAACACCCATCAAACATAATACACACAAATAGAAAATGACAACGGGAGAAACTGTGTCCAGAATTAGGTACTTGCTTTGGCTGAGAAACGGAACGGTCTTTGCGCTTGCAAAATATATTACAAGATGACTCGGGCCCAATGCCAACTGTTCAAAGGCATATCACCAATACAGCATGGGATATACGTATAACAGCACGCACAAACCAGCTCTGTATTGACTTGCTATTCCTAAGTTCTGTCAGATTTACATGAATAGGTTTTTTTTTTTGCTCTGGTAGACGTTTCTTAATCATTAGAATCAGCAGATCCAATGTCGTACTTAAACATGTACAGACAAAAGGTCAGTCAATTCATAGACCTTGTATGGATCTTATCACCAACGAACAAAGCCAAGTCAGTCCAACCCGACCATGCGCTTCTCACCCCCTCGGAGAACACGCGTGAACCCCACAGTCACGGGTCAGTCATCAACTAAACCCGAGACATTCGCGGACAAAGCGATCCGGAAACATTTCCTTCTCGCGAGACGCTGAATTACACAACGTGATGACTACTTCATTGTTTATTGCGATGGCTCACTTACAAAAGTACTTGTTTGCAGCTGAACTACAGATACTGTGCTACTGTTTATAAAGACGTTCTATCCAGGCGGCATCCTAAACACAAACCTTTTGTTTTGTTTGTCTGTATATTGCGTAGTTACTGATGTGACAGAAAAATCATTCATTAGATTATTCACAGGAGTTTGACGTTCTGTCAATAATATATAGTAAAAATATATATATAAAAAATACCCTTATGTGTTTTTATATAGTATATAGGGGTATTTTTTTTATATATTATATATTATTGACAGAACGTTTTATATAGTATATAGGTGTATTTTTTTTATATATATTTTTACTATATATTATTGACAGAACGTCAAACTCCTGTGGAATATTCAACACCTGTTGTGCAACTGAACAAAGACGAAACTAAATGTCGTGCCGCATGATTGAGATATATCAACCTAGCATGGTTAAATTATTACAAAATCCACCATTTCAATAAAAAGGCGTGTCAACCGCAAAATGCCAAATGTCAGACATGTGCAGTTGGGTTGCTCTTCCATCCTATGTTATCTATAAAAAGAAATATTGCCTTTTAAATTTTCAATTATGATTCGATCTTATCTCTAAATGATGACCTATCCTAAATCCACAAGGAAGTATGTTGATATAAGACCAACCCCAAATATTTCGAGAAACCGCAGACTTTATACATGCTAATAGCACACTCCTGGAGATGAGTGGGTGTCGTCTGCCCAGGTAAGTAAACGAACAGTGTTTCCTGTTTTATGACAAGGTGAAAAATAATCAGTCCAAATCCGTACGTTTTAGAATTACAAAATGTGTCCTTAGAATTTAATTAGTATGATATTTGTGATCCTAACATAGTTTCAGATAAATTCGTAGAATCATAACAGAAATTTTGTTCTTCCAATTCAGATCTGCTGCTGACCACCGGTCTATTTTTTGGACAAATAGTAATAGTATATTTTAATCATAATCCTCCATTATTTTAGAATACAAATCTGGTATTTAGTAATCCTGAATAGAATCGACATACCCCCCTCCTTCCCAAACCCCATTTTTCACATGTACATCAACACCCCATGACTTAGTTCCCCACCAAAACAAACTTTATCGCCAATCTTATCTCCCCTCCACCTACCCACTTCTCGTCGTGGGAAAAAAAATGTCTGAAGGAATGCCGCTACTAGTGTCGAATTCGGTCACCCATGCTTACGCGTAATTCACGTGCTTATTTACAATAAAGTGATTTCACTGGCGGGCATCGCATCACGTGGTTTACATTAAATACTGAAAGTTAGTATATAACTTACGAAATCGATATTGTTGAGGATTATTTCGCTATAATTAGTCCCCTCTGGACAATGTTCTGCTATCCTTCTTCAACTTAACATTTTCGTCAATACCCAACATTCTCCGTCAATTTCAAACAGTGGTTCGACAGTGAAATTCTTTATTGTTTCGACAGAGCATTGTATTGATGACATAATCGTCTTGGCTGAAGGCAAATGTTAGGAAACACTATGCTTGGTGAACTGGAAAGAAACTCAGCACATTGGCATGTTCTTTGCCAAAACGTATAACTGTGATATGAAAGTGTAAATCTGTTTCATATAGCGACCATTGACCGGACACTAAATTGGTTCATGGACCAATGAAAATGCTGCAATAAAGCGAAACGAAACTGCGTATATACATAACGTAGATTATTAATAATTAATCGGTTATTATAATCCTGTTTTGACACTCCTTAGGTTTTTCTGTCCGACAGATCGTTAAAGCGCATTGATTATTATCGCCATGTTTCATTGACTTGCAAAGCCATATAATCGCCCATAGCGTTAGTTCTTGACATTCGTCAAATCGGTTCCTAACCTGTCCCAATAACGGCCAATATTGACCTACCAAGTGCCCGGTGACGTGACAGGCAACACTACAAATAGCCCCTCCTTCATTTCTTTTTGGAACTAAGAGTCTAGGACCGAAAGTGAAATGACAAATCGTATCGCGCTGTTCAAATGGTAGTTTGCAATAGAAGAAGAAATTCCAGGGCTTAGAACCACAAACATACCTGGCTACGTTATCTGTTTGAGTGTGTAGCACACATTTCGACTGACGTAAATTTGTATTTAAACGAAAATCGGCCTGTAGCTTCGTACGATATCGCTATTAAGTATTAACCAAAATAGATCTCGCATTTCCTTAGTAAATGTCAGCGCTTTTCAAGGAACTATATTGGTAAAAACTTTAAATGATTTCAGTGGCAACATTTAAGATAGCAATAATGAACTATACCGCACAGCAAAGAACTGAGTTTATAAATTGGTTTCATTATCGAAAATCGCACAATAAAACCCCAATCTAATACAGTCAACTTTTAATCGCCTCAGGGTAGTTAAAATATGGCAAGTACAATTAGGTAACACTTTATTGATTATTACGATTAACCGGATATAAAGCTTGGAACTAATTAGAATTCAAATACATTGGGAGTGAAACTGAATCATGTCTATTGAGTGAACTGGCGTATCTCAGACAAAGTTGAAATCGTTCCTTGAAATTCGCAGACATTGCATATTATGTATTAAAGTGTTGCTCACTATTGAGTGTGTAACACGTTTCGTTTGTCGAGGTAATTACCAGCATGCGATGGCTACACCATATGTGTTTCAATCTATCACAATATCCGAAATGTTATAAATAGTATTGAGATAAAACCGAGTAATCATTCTCAACATCAAAATCGGAATTAACAGACGGGTATTCCTCCTATCTTATGTCGCCGCCCAATCTCTCCTAGGATGCGGATTACGATTCCTCGATATTGGAAGGCACAGAGATGATAAATGACACTACTTACGAGCCATAATTAACTGTTTGTCGGCAGTAATCATGTCGAGATGTTAAATGGAATAAAAGCACTCGCTTCAACTTTACGTCAACAATATTGATTGTAATTAATGTCAAGCAAGACTGATCAATAGAAATCTGAAGGTGATACAGCAATTTCCCAAAGTGCAGAATTCCGGACACCCTGGTATGGATAGGGAATAGCAATAAGCGTTCAGAGCGCCTATTTACTTGTGTTGTAGTAAAAGCCCACACATCTTGGTTGAATCCCAACTGAATTATTAAAACAAGCATGGAGGTGGATATTTTGTTTTCTCCGTGAACCCGCCTGCCTGTTTAACGTTCCGCCATCCACTATGCAGAATAGTAATCTCCTTACAATTCCATCCCCACTTCCGGTGTTATCACGGTGGCGGTTATAGAAAGTATGGTATATATATATAGAGGCATTCCAATTGATACCAATGTACTTATTCAATTTTATAATTTCATATGAACATAGTGGGAATGTTGTTACAAGAAAAGAAATTAAATTTAGGAGTTTAAGTGCACGTGCATTTCCACAAAGCTGCATATCAATCCCCAAATACAACAGTTGAACGTTTTTTTTCCTCAAAACTGTCTTCGTTTCATGTTCAGTGTCCCCAAAAGTAATAATATGAGTATTTGTAATGGTTGAAATGATTACACCCGCTGCATACGCGTTTTTATCAACCTGTCATATATACTTACCTAAGAAACAAGGGCTGATACGAATACCTTAATGCATTAATTAAGTTCTCGCGACTTCCTGTTTTCATTTAAATACTAACCCAGCAGGTAGAAGAATGCGACCAATACCCCCTCCCCACAGTCTATTTTTCGCCCCAATACTGATTTTACTGTCCCTAATGCACCTGTACTTACCTGATGTGTCCCATATAGACATCTGTATTTTATATGTGTCGGATACATGGTATGTCGCTGTGTAGGTATCGAATCCGGTCGGTGTGTATTTCTGAAATATAAAGATAAACCAATCAATAAGAATGTCCATATATAGAACATACATATGGTCATTATATCAATGAACTAGTATGAAAACCGATCATGTGATGAATCTTATAGTTATTGCTGCTGGTTTTTAATGATTTACACGACACTTTCTGGGCGGGGGAGTTAGCTAGGCAGGTTTTAAAAAGTCCAGACACACAAAGAGATATAGCACAAAGAAATGGCACTATATATATACTTATGTAAATTAATGACATATCGTGACAAGTTAGGATTTTAACATGTATAGATTTATGTCGGAGGCTTTTTACGACAATGGCAGAATGTCTCGATATTCAGTGTCGTTATAAATGACACATGGACGGCTTCCCAACATGAAAGACACGCACATGTCTTTTTGCCAGAATACCTCAGCTGGGACGGACTTTAATGAATGTATTCTGGCTGAAATTTTCACGAAGGCCTTTGGACTTTTTGTGTATTGAAAAGATCTAAGCTTTGTAAAGATTTTAAAATTTGATCAAATACTCTTTGCTCAATAGTATTTTATTCAATAGTTGGGGCTCACTTGGCATCTCGCTTTAACGGTAACGAGAGAAATATTTCCTAGTATGAATATGATATAATACAATATGAAATCGATATAGTTACGAGCTGCACCGAAGGAAATATCATGATTAATGATACCGGTGCAGATACCAAACATGTCGGCAAACTAAAAGTGCGGTACGGTTACGTCACTGGTCTGGTAAATTCTTTCTTGGGTTTTATCGTCACCGAAATACTCTTTCATCAGGCGATGACTATATGGCATTAAATTTATCTACAGCTGAATATCCTTACATCAGGCGATGACTAAATGTATACTCCCAAGACCACTTTGTTATTCAGTTTCCAGAGGCCTCAAAATCTAGTGCGTATAATGTTGGAGAGAAAAAAAAGAAGATAAAAGCTTGAATTCTTAGTTACGTATCATTTCGTCCTGATCATGACATTGTCAGCATTATAAATAACATTTTGTGGGTTTCACGTTAATACATAGACCTATCTAGATAACAATTGTCGCGGATTAAGCCGCCGGGTTAGCAGACAAATAACTCGCCAGTGACAAACTCTGTAAACTACTGGCCATAGATTGGACTAAACAGTTGACGTCTAGTGACCAACAGGAAATTTTTGTCTCGTAATGTCGAGTTACAATGACAGTCGCGCGACTATTCATTGTATTAACGCCATTGCCTGCCCATGACTTATGTGACATTTCGGTAGTTACGCACACATCGTAAAATGACGTATTGTACCATAATCCCTGCTTGGGAACGAATCTATACATAGCTCGAAAATGACATTTGCATAATCTTGACCACTTGGCATTATGTTCAACACATCGTTGATTACCCTTCGATAAAGGCAATTAACGATATCTTGACCGATTGACCGTCGCAGCATTTAGTGGACATCCGTATTAATGCATTAACAAGTTAGACGAGTTTGACAGTCTAATAATCACGTGGTACTTAACACAGACGGGACAAAGTTTACCAGACAGATTACGAGCTATTAACAAGTCAAAAAGTCAAGATTACGGGCTTAAACCCATATCCTGCGTTCTTGGTCCACTAATTTCAGGTCATGATACGCACACTAAATGAACAACTGTAGCAGAACGTCTCATTGTTATTGTTTCTGACACCCGAAATTATTGAAATGTAACACATTTATTAACAACTTGTCCACTTTATAAGGTCTAAACTTTAACAAGGGCATTAAAGAGAAATAAAAAAAAATATTCCTCATTAACTTATACTTGTAGATGTATGTATGCTTTTGCGATTTCATAATGAACATTGCCTGGTTCCGCGGATGTTAATTAGAGGGTTCTGAACCGGCCTCGCACGACCACATGGTCCTAATTAGACGGATTTGTTAATTACTCAATCCATAGCTGTGCACACAGCGAGATGGTAATAGGTTTGTGACGTCATCAAGACGCAGCTTCTTCAAACGTCATCAACAATTTACCGATAATCATATATGTATGTCCAACTACGAGCATCGGTTAACGAAATGATTTGTTTTATTAAATAATTTGAGTAAATTAATTGACAACATTTAAAGTTATGCAATAACTTTTAAATCATTCGATTCACGACATAAACAACGGAATTTCAAACGTAAAATAATTTTAGTTATTACCATAATCTATATTCATACTTTGTGAGTATGGAATCTTTGATATTTATGTTTGGTGAGTATATGAAATAGTTATCACAACTTATATTCATACTTTGTGAGTATGGAATCTTTGATAGTCATGTTTTGTGAGTATATGAAATAGTTATCATAACTTATATTCATACTTTGTGAGTATGAAATGGTTATCACAATCATTTATATTCATGCTTTGTGAGTATAAAATGGTTAACATTTATAAGCAAAGTCAATCACCTAGTATATGGAATAACAATTACTCAAAGTTATGTTAAATCGAGCGAGCAACTCCCAAATATCCAATAACATAAATAGAGTGATGACATAAACTTCGACGTTATGATCATTAAGCAATGTCATTGCGGCATGTTTTAGGGAAATACCAAGCGTATTCTGGACTTAAATTCTGGGAAAATTTGGCTTATTCATACGGAAACAAAATGTGTCGGTTTTGATGAAATTTTCATAAAATTTAGCGTGTCCTTGTTACATCGAAATGTTTTAGGGAAACGCCTTATCAAGGTTAATCTGTTCTGGCATGTTGATTAGCATTATGTAGGGGAATGTCAGTTGTAATTTCGGTTTGTTGCTAGGAAATACAGAATCCTGTCCTTTGCAGGAACTGTAGCGTTTGGATTCTAGTTTGACCGAATACAAAATAGAATTTTATTGATTTTAGAAGGAAATCTAAATCTAGTCAGAGAATTCGTGTGTTCAGAAACACGGCATGAATACGAATGCGATCGAAATGCGAGTTTCTGACAAGTGCGTGTATATAAATATATATAATTTTGTACATTAGACATTCTTCGGTTGACAGTAATGCTACGTCTTCACGGGCCGATGTTAAATCATTGAAAAGCAGTCCATAAAACCATTATCAATCGTCTACAGATATAGCGTCCATATTCATTCATGTCCGTCAAATATTATCAAACCGTCACTCATTTCCTTTGGTAGCTATAGATACGTCACGCAATTTGTCTCTCTATAATCCATATACCAAAACTGTCTCTCTACCATCTATATTCCAAAACTGTATGATTAACATACAGAATATGCCATCTTTTTGCACTCGCGTTATGCTGCGCCAAAAGTAGGTTAAAATTCCAAGAAGAAAAGAACAAAAATTACATTTGGTGCCTAAAATCTAATAAACAAACTCGTCTAATTTACATAATCTAATTGTACTATAGACGAAATTCTGAAATTCCATCGGTAAGGGTTTCGATAGAAACGGATTCAAATAAATTTCAACTGAAACATGCTTTTCAGATTTACATTATCAAATTTTATACTTGCATTATCCAGAGTTCGTAATACATTTGGGAAATGTCAATATGCCACAAATCCCCCTGAAATTTTAACAGTCGACTGTTACTTTCCGTGCCAATGGCTCGATCAATTTTACAAAATAGGGATGACAGGTTTGCAAACATTTCAGTGATTTAAATTTCCGGTAAAATCTCACACAGAAATGTGGCATGTGAATCGATTCTACTGTTTGCCAATGGGAATTGACTCCAAATCAAACTTTCTTTCTACAGATCGGTTCACAGTATTGTAAAACGCAGAGTTGCTTCATTTGTTTCATGTGTATTTGCCGTCCTGAATGTCGAGATCTGACTGCTACACAAGCTCTGTTAGATTAGTCGTTATTAATTAACGTCCTATTAACCGCCAGGGTCGTGTAAGGACGGCCTCCCATGTATGCGATGTGTAGCGTGAATGTCATGCGAGGTGCGTGTTTTGGGAGACTGCGGTATGTTCGTGTTGTGTCTTTTTGTATAGTGGAATTGTTACCCTTTTTATAGTGCTATATCACTGAAGCATGCCGCCGAAAACACCAAGCAATGACTAATGATAGAAAAGGACAAGGTCAGCTATAAATGGTATCATTCAAATAGTGGCATTGGCTTATATCTGTAGTTCAGTACCGTATACGGGCCTTGAGGCCTAGAGAGGAGCGACATTACATACAACACAATCTACACAAAACACATTTCCCCTTTCTATTCATTAATAAAACACTCGCGTTCTATGCATCTTTGCTATATTTTGTTTCACGCCTTTGGGCCCGGTCTAGACTAGCTCTTTTCGTTTGGGTGTATACATTCCATGCAGACTATCATAAACTAATATGAAGAAATGACTGTTATAGGATTAAGGGAAAATGTTTTTATTTTCTAAAGAATGTGACATTTTGCCAACATCTAATAATATACTCGCGTGCCGAGATTTTTTTTTCAATCTCTGTGAGTTTTATACATGTTGTTATCGCACACTACAGGGAGATGAATCATTGTTCAAACAAGCTTGACCTACTCGTAACTAGCAGCTCAAAAATCTTTACTCCTTTTTATAAATTATTTCCTTTCGTACAGTTTATTTGTGAGTGACTTTGTTTTCAAAATCGTTATAAACAAGTTGTGAACAGATCTTTTTGTATACATGCATATTCCCTAGTGCATCTCATGAACGTATATTTAAATTATTATTTGTATAAATTATATCACTGTCAACAAACGTTTTTTCTTGATTTATTAATTATCAATTAACTTTATTATTGTTATCTAATTAACTGGTGATAAATGGACTGTATCCTCAAAAAATATTTTGTAGTTTGTACTTGTATCCTCAAAAAATATTATGTAGTTTGTACTTGTATTTTGCTTCTTTAACGTAATTTTATTATAATTATTATAATGAATATATATAACTCAATGTGGAGGTTAATAAAGATATAGTAATGACGTCATTATTCAAATAAGCTTGACCTACAATTAACTAGAAGCTCAAAATTCTTTACTTCTGTTTATAAACACGGGAGTTTCATTTGTAAAGTGAAGTATTCCCTTTGAATGCGTAGAGGGTCCTTAAACTATTTTAATCGCTAAGCTATTTTTATCACAGTGCATAGTAACGCGTGTCTGTCGTGCTTTCTTCTAGCAGAAAACGCAAACAAATGATAAATTTCCAATCTGTCGATCAGTCACTGATACTACTGAACAGATTTTGTCTAATGTCTTCACCATGTATGCATCATATGGCCGTTCGGTGATAACACACGAATTTATGTATATTTCAGGTGGTAATATATGCTGCATATAATTCGGTGAAACGCAAGACGTCAGAAAAAAACCCACAGGGATCTGAGAATTAGTTATAGTTTATATAAATATGGACCCACCAGAATGCCTCAAGACCATTTTTAGACGTTTTAGAGGTCTAGATAAAAAAATCGAGAACTTATTCTCAGATCCCTGTGGTCTTCGTCTGGAATTTTGATATATTCACAAATATATGCAGCAGCATGTGTATCTAGTCGTTCATGTCTGCACATCGTGGTATTTTACAGGCTGGTCTGGTACTTTGTCCCGCTGTGACAGGAATCTTACCCTATCTTTTTTCCGAGACACACGGAGATACACATAAACACTTCTACGTGCACGTGTAATGCACCATAGATATTCTGAGTGTTACACTGCGCCACCTGAGGGAGCAGATTGCTTGACCCCGACACATACCGATCAAAACAGCTATTTCACGACTGGCCAAGACGAGTGACACTCTTAATATCTACATCATCTATCGTTATGTAAACTGTCGTATTTCGTCGTTGAAAATGTGTAAATATTTTTGTAGACCCGAGGCTTGCCTTTTCTGTTTTTATCTCTCAAATAATCGTAAAAATATTTCTAACATTTGTTTTCCCGGAGGGTATGTACAACGCTGTCAAGGGAGATAATCTAATACAAATTGTGCCATAGAATTCAACTCATGTGTGAAATTCCTACAGGGTCAACCGTATCTGGTTCCACGTGAATGATGAGTAAACTTAATCATTGAAATGACAAGTGTATTTTGATGCAATCTCAATGACAAGCACAAATCATGAATATGCATTTTCAGATTTAGCAGTCAGATTTAGATAAATAGGTGACATATACAATATTGATGACAACTTCATATGTAAGAGCTGATGCAGTGAATTATTTTTTTCCTAATATTACTTCAAAAGCACTGCATTATCTTTCTAAACAAACTGAAGCTAACATTCGATTAATCTCGTCGCGGAAACCTAGTAAATATCAGTAGTGTAAGCCTCTACACCAGACAAGACAATTGGCAATAACAGCGGAAGTTTCATCTCGATACTAATCTAGAGTCAGAACAATTTCGTCACTTTCTAGATTCAGAAATGATCATCAAACCTTAGGCATTCGCACGAAAAAAAAGTTTTGGTGACAAACCCGTTTGGGATCTATATTAGTCCAAACGCTCTGTTCCCACGCTAGAAGGGAAGTGAACCTTTAATTTGTCGATAATTGGGGCCTGCTATAAGGTGCCGCCTTTGTATCCCTCCTGTCCACTTAGCCATAGCATGTCATACTCTAAAGAAGATGAATGATTTCATTCACTTGACAAAGAATGAAAAGAACAATTCTCCCACTTATAGGCTATGTGCATGTATATGGCACACACAGTCAGGGAAAGTCAGTTACACTGGCCGTATCAAAAAGGATACTTTATGCTCATTTTCCCCAATTTTCCGAGGATGAATTGTGGCATAATGCATCAAATGCGAATCACATGAATCTATGCAATTGTGTGGGAATTGTATTACAATCACGAGATACACGTAAAATATGTTTGCCCTGGATTTGACCTTGTAATTAAGGGTACACTATCAGATACATGCCTCATACATTGTGTTGTAAATTTTGTTGAGCTGACCTGTGAAGTGTCCAGTTACAAGTTCCAATGATAACGCCATCGTTACCGCTGATAGAACTTTCATCCCTGTCTGAATATGTTAAACACTACTTTATCGTGGCACAACGAACCTCCAACTCAATCTCGATAATGTTCACATTCATGTCAGAAAAAGAAATTTATCGGATTCTTTATATCGTCAGGGTCTGTACAAAACTCGTCATTGCACTCAAATATCAGTTATAGTACATGCAATTTTGGAACATGAAGATATGAAAACAGAGTAAGTACATGTGGTCCGACAAAATGATGGAATGTTATTTTCTGTTTTTATCCTCCATAGAGGAATGTAAATTCTCTAGATACCATGACTCGCCTCGAAACAAACTTATTGAGAAGCATCAAGATGATTAAAACGGTGATCTACGTATATCGTAAACTAATTATTGTAAATTAATTAATTTATAGCAAGTACATTTTGGCTACAATTTCACTTCCTATCCGACGCCATTCCTATGTGTACTGGTGGGTGAGCCAAGAAAAACTTTTATAACATACTCATGTACATAATATTCATTTTAGAAATGATCTAGAGAAAATGTTGCATACCTAAACATATTCTGGTAGTATAATGGCCAATGAGAACGCTCCATACATTTATACGCTGTGTACTAAAGACATATTTCGTAAAGTCTATTTTTATCTCGCTGTAGATTTTCAGACCGACACATGCCCTAACCTGTCACTGAGCAGTGATATATATATATATACATAATGTAATGTGTGTAGGTGTCGAGCCTACTATCACCTGATCGTACTTCATTCATGATTTTCTGAATAAGAAAGTTATTCATTCTTCTAGAAAATCTATACTGACGGTAGTGTTACGATGCGTCTACCAAACTGGTAGCTATACACGCAATATGATCTACTTAAGATATAGGCATTAAAATAATAAATTTATACAACAGTAATTACGTCCACGTTTTCTAAATCAACACCATTTTTTTTGTTATCCCTGGTCCGTCTATATTTTAGACGTCGCAAATAAAATGTGCTGTGAAAGTACTTTTTTATCACCTAGTGTTTGAGTAGTCCTATGCTCTGGCTGGTTACGTATATACCATCATATGACGGCTTAAACATGTATTACCTATCTTTTACAGGTTTACTCGGAGGCAATGATATCGATGTATCCCACGTAAACTAACCATCCTTATTGAGCCCACCTGCAGGCTCCAATCTGATTCAACGCCAAAACTAACATTGGGAAAGGGGAGAGAGAAAGACGGAACTTTCCAGTCATCACGTTTCGTCAGAGAAATTGGACTCCGCCATTTAACGATACAATCTATTCCATTAGTGGTTTATTTTGTGTTTAGATTTCCGAGATAGCGAAATGTGGGTCACGTCATCTCAAATACTTTCAAGAAAAGCAAGCCTTTGCAACGGGAGTAGGTTTCAGTCTAAATGTAGGAAACATTTTGATGTAGAAAAAAAAAGAATATATATTGTTTACAAACAACTAGAACTTACTACGCGCCCAAAAATCGCTTGACCGTCCATCATGAAATTTAAAATGTAAAACATGCGAAATTATCATCAAATGATAACGTGTTTAGATATCAGGTTCTTACCGACAAAATATTTAGAGAATTCTCCAGCTAAACAAGGAACCTTGCCAATTTTTTACGACGACAAAAAGCGTGTGTTGGAGTCTCGGTGTGTCGATTTCAGATAACGAAACAGACATAGGAAAACAAATTCAGCGCAGCAGGCTCAATATTTGTTAATTTCACTACCGTACATCGACTTTTGCAGTCCAATTCTAAGAGTAACTTTACTTAAGAATCTTTAACGAGTCGTATATCCGATTCAATTCCTTTTTTGTTTCATGCGAATTTCCAGAAAGGCATCAAAGTTGCGAAAGAAATCAATATATATTTGACTAATGACTTCTCAAATGTACTGTTTTTAGCCTTAGTTTTCTCGATGGCTTTCAAGGTTTTTTATTTTTCTTCTCGGGTAAATAAAAACTATTCTAACTACCGCGAGCGCGACCACAGCTTTCACATTATTTCAATAAACATTTTGCCAACGTTTACTTCTCAAACATATCGCAGTACTAGATTTAAATTCTAAAAACAACTTAGTATGATACAGTTCTACAAAAAGGGACTACTGAAGAAGAAACAAACACTTTATAATGGAAACTATACTGACATTAAATTGAAATCCTGCGGTCCACTTTTACGAAAATACTTGTCACTGATAACTTGTCAAATTTAAAACGTTAGCCACTAGAAATATCTCCCCCGCATGGTATAAACCTTGGCCCACTACGCGTATTAAATCCTCGCCGAAATCTTTATTTGAATACATACAAGAGATCGTGCTATTTTCACGATTTGTGATTTGTTCATATCAAAGAACTAATACTTATACGCTTTGACACTGATTACGTTATGATACGAGTTGAATATGAAGCTTCAAATAAAGTTTTATTTTAAAACGTTTCACGTGTTTTATCAGAATTTGTAAGCATTCAGTGCTTTATAGGAACCCCAGTTTATCGGCACTAAAACGTCTGATATGTGACGGACTCTTAGGGAAATCAGTGCAGTCATTATACTACCACTATATCAAACATATATCTGACAGTTATATGCACCATGTATATGTGAGACTACGGTCTTGTCAGACAAAGTTATGTAATCGTACGTAATATATATCATCGTAATACAAAGACTATAAGAATTGTTCCGTTATAAACGCGTCGAATAAGCATATTTTTTTTTAGAATTCTTTATTCGATATCTCTGACCTACACAAGCATTCCATAAAAAGTCACTTCATTAATCATCATGAAATTCATATTTCAAGAGAAACCTCAAATCAACATTCCCCACAAAATAATCCATTTCATCAGTGAAATTTACAACCAAGTTTAATTTCACATAGATCTGTCTGTCGACTTAGCAGGGGTTTCAGCAATGTCAGCGCTGGGAGTGCATAATATGTCTTTGTGTATCCATCGAAAACTGTTTTATAATTAAAAACAAAGTAAATGCATTTCTAGTACGGACCAGTAGTTAATTGAATTCTGTACGATGTCACTTTCTTATGCTCAAAACACCAGACTTCGCAAAATCCAGCAGATCTTTTTACTTTCTTTTGAATTTTACTCAAAGGCTTTAAAATTTAATTCTACATGAACTCTAAATGTCAGTGTTTATAAGTAATTAAGTGATGCGTTCTCCTTAATTACATTTAAGCCTTCAGAGTTTAAAAGTAATGTCTTTGGACTTTCCCACGAACAACATCGCCAATGAAGTTAATTTTACTCCGCAAATCTACACTTTACATTAGTGCTATCGTTAGTCACTAATGAGCACGTGCATACTGAGATCGGCAATGACGGGTCACGTGACAAATCGTCATGCTGTGTAGCTGTATTTAGGTTTGGATAATTAAATTATCGGGATAATTCGGCATTTTCTGATAACGCAAAGTGCCAAAAGTATTTAGTCTTCGACGAGATGTGAGAGGTTATTATACTTGGCAAGTATACCTATAGATTGTATCTATTTATAAAATCCGATATATTGCTTTTGTCTTTTTACATTTTCTCCCAGGTTCAAGTTAACTAATTTCGATTTAGATTGTAACAATTGTAAGCCACTGAAAACTTATTTGTTTAATATAATGTCAAAATCACAAAGGAACGAAATCAAGTTATTGAAGTAATTAGGGGCAGAGGACTTTCAGGGGATGAGATTAGAATATCAATATCTGGTAATAGGGGCAGAGGGGATCATTAATACCTGCACATTTAGATTAGTACAAGCGATTTTTGTCGCCTAATTTATATATCCCATACACGGACAATGCCGCTACTGTACTATGTTGCATAAGTTTTATAGGTATTTATAACCGACAAAAATGTATATGAACGGCACTCCTCGGCGATCAATCTAGGTCAGCAGGTGAGAACACATATCTGTACAGGTAACATGTATACAGGTATATGTAGACTTGTCAATTGGTACAGGAAACCACAGTGTGACCAATACCACATTTTATTGTAAATGCTCCGGAAACAGAAAATGTCGCTAGACTTTGCCCGTCTCATTGCATAATATTTGATTATAATAAGAGAATTGTATTATATATACATCAATGTCTATAGTGAAATAATACACTTCAAGTGGTGGAGTAAGCTAAAACTACAATGTATGAAATTACAATTATGGACATCACTTATTTAATAAAAATATATTTGATTTATAACTAATATATCTATATGGGTTTTAGAACTATAAAATACAGAAATGAGATTTCAACGCCTCTGGTTAAATAGGGCTTGTAACAGTATACATTTTGGGATATGCATTGAACTATTGTTTCTAGTTTGACCCCTTGACTGCAGAACTTGATAACTTGCTGATAGTAACCGTGTAGTGGTATATATAATCGGCCAGGGTACGTAATTAATCACGGAGACTTTAATTACAGTCAGAGTGTAGGTTTCAGCCAGAGCTATACATATATTCACAGACATTCAGATGGCAAATCGGGAAGTATGGCGGGTAAGGATGTTATTGACTTAGAATACTACAATGTTAGAATGAGTTAATAAAGTTTTGTTACAACTAAGCTAACTAGACTATATTTTAATAGATTATATTTCAGTTGAAATAAAGGGTTGTCAATAAACTTTAAGGCTTTTAAACTACATTAGAGCTTTAAATCAAATGCGCCCCTCCCTAATCAAATCAAACCAGACCCCTCGACCCCCCAATCAAGAGGAATATGATAAAACGTGAAATTAAAACACACTCGTATAATGAGAAATGTTAATGATTATCTTTATAATTGTTGTCGATATTGATATATAGAAATCTGGATACTGCATTACTTTTCTATACTTACATCTTTGTGTTCGCCATGTACGTAACGTTTAATGAGGGAGGTTTTCCCACATCCACAATCCCCTACTACAACAAGTTTGGATTTCACAACAGTTACACTTGAGGCGGCTGCCTCATTTTCTCCTCCGTTTTGACCCATGGTCATTTGATTCCGTTAGAAATATCACAGAAAAACCTTAGTGTATAATATACTAAATCTGTCGTACAACCTTCAACGAAGTTGTACAGTAATAATGTTTATACAACTTCAAGAGTTAATCCCGCATTCCACGTGGTGATATATGGGCCTGTGACATTAGGCTGTAGAAAATGATCCTCCCACGACCATAGACATAGTACAACTTGTATCCAGGGCTGCACCCATGTAACTTGATCGGTTTGTGATCACACATTCACTAAGGGGCAGTCACCGGTCCGTAACACCACGAGCACACACACAGCTACACGTAGTAATAATGACTGAATCAGTGAGCAAAATCTGAATGACTGTGTAGTCATGTGATTCGGATTTGTGACGAACCAATCAGATTGCAGGTCATATCGCGAGCCCGTCGTTTGGGTTAACTTTAATTACTCCGTTCATGCAGCGAAAATAACACATATTCCTTTCAAACGTCGAAAAACTTATACTCTTCACGGGAAAATTATTTTACTTCAATTAAAAAAAGGTAACTTTGTCACTCTATCAAATGTGGCCTCATCCGGTATCACATTAGACCAGTGTCTGACAACTAACATGTATAAGTGAATGGAGCGTCTTGCTCGGTGTTATCGACGCCAATTATAGACACGTATATACAGCCAGAAACATATATACATATATGTGTATATGTTTCTGATACAGCAAATCAAGCAATGTTCTTTGTATCTCCTTATAACCTGTAAAATGTAATACGAAAATTGGCATGGTTCAGCGTTAGTGTGATTATACTGCATATTGATCGCTAATTTGCAATTAAGAAATTATATACTAATTATACTATAATAAATACGATGAAATATAAATGTGTACATACATAAAGAAATATGCTTATAGTAAACACCGTCTAGACTTTTGTAAGAAACTGTTTGGGGGTAAAATACTCAACGTGCAATGCCATTGTGTTTTACGAACTTGGTAGATATCCATTGGAATATTTTGTTTTAATTTAGTACTCAAATATTGGTACAATATATTTGAATACAAAATGTTGCGCCAAATGACTGAGGATGGAAACTCTAGCCAACTTATGAAGCAGTAACTTTTTAGTCTTGGTTTAGGTTTTCTCTGGATCAACCAGCATACTTATATTGATGGAAAAAAACTGTCGAAGGAGCGAATTTTTGACCATGCCAGGATAATCCTTTTAGGAACTACAATGTATGTCAAACTCATCTAAATACAATCTTTACAAATATCGTGTTGATAATTTTGGAAACATCATGTTTCGGATTGCCTTTCGATTTTAAATATCGTGGATGCATTATGAAAAGTATGTAGTGTTATCTTGTTCGGTAAAGTCGAGAAGGGTTCCGAAAAAAACCATGGCGGTGGAGCTTAAAGTAGGCACAGGAGTTTGACGTTTTGTCAATAACATATATAGTATAAATATTATATTAAAAAATAAACCCTACATACTATATATATGTTTTTATATAGTGTATAGGGTTAATTTATATATATATATTCATACTATATTACACGAAATTTAAATGAGGTTTCTACAAAGTATGAGACATAACACCTCCAAAGGAGATTGTGGATGAACACAGAGCGTAGATTTTGTGGTATTGACTTGGTTTTTTACATTTAGAGCGGACAGGGAAATGTCTTCCTAGGCCAGTTTGGGTATATTTGTTATATATATGTGTTCATAAATGTACCCTTGATATTATAATATACATTGCTTCAGTGATATAGAACTATAAAAAGGACAACAGTTCTACTATGCAAGAAGACACAACATGAATATACCACAGTCTCCCAAAACACACACCTCGCACAACATACACGCAGCACACCACATACATTAGCCCGAGTCTGAATCGGAGAGTACCTGGCCCGATACCAAACGGTGTCGGCTTATTCCAGGTTTTCGAGTACTACTGCGCTCTGGCCCTAAACCAGACATCTATCTGTCATAATGTCCAAGTCTGGTGTCAGGGCCAGAGTATCTCGGGCTACACATACATGGGAGGCTGTCCTTACATGACTATAGCTGTTAATAGGATGTTAATTTTAAAATCAAACAAACAAATATAACTACTGTTGGTTAGAAATTCGTGTCAGATCCCTGTGTTACATACAAATCTATAACACATCCTGACTTACCCCCACATACAATGTAAATGCTGTTATATGTGTACTATCCTGCGGTCAGGATGCCCAATTCATATGATAATGACATATATATGTGACTTATATAGTCGCTATTGTTGTGGAATGGTTTCATTGATAACTTCCAGTGGTGATGGACATATGTTGTAACACTATATACTGTCAATCAAACCAATTATTATGATGGATTTACATGTGTGGTTACATGTTGGCGGAAGTGTGTTTCACCTGGGGCAATACTGATCACAATAGGCCAGGCAAAGAGCAAATTACTTTAGACAAAATTGTTAAAGATGCTCCACCGCCGACAAAATGATACTCATTATTTGAAAAATAATTGGTTTTTATAATTTTTTATATATAATAAATCGTGTGTATATATATATGTCTATTTAACACAAAAATATTATTAGATAATTTATTTTGCCTTTGGTATATGTGCAATCAGTGCTTAATTCCATATAGGACATAGTGCCACGGATTTTTTTCGGGATGCAATTTATTATTTTTTTTTATCTTGAAGTAAAATGAGAAGCTAAAACTTGAATATGGTGGTAATGGTGTAAAGCAAATAATTTTTTGTAACTGAAGAAAAATACCAATTTGTCTGTTCACGTTTTTCATAGAGAAAAATACTATTTGTCAGCGGTGGAGCATCCTTAACAAAAGTTTCTCAGCTGTTTTGGCTTTAGTAAAGGTACACTATACCATATGAAAAAGGTCCACCCGAATTCTCTCATGGCAAACCTCGTTTAGGGTTCAAATCAAGATTCGCCACCATAACTACATATATATGTTAACGTACGTTCAACATTGATATAAGCATATTATTGGCCAGGAAATATAATTGAGGTATCAAATATGTCTGGTTTATTATTAGTTTAACGTCCTATTAATAGCCAGGGTCATATAAGGACGTGCCAGGTTTGTTAGTGGAGGATTTAGTAAAAATGAAGTTGCTGAATAACAACTGTGACAATTTCCATAAGTCATTTTCTTTCCAGTTGCTTATTATCTACATTTAAAAATAAAAATAATGAAATTGTGAAAAACTCCGGAAAATAACGTCGTGCGATAACCGTAAAAACACTATATATTTCAAAACAAGAAAAACAATTGCTCAATGAAATATTTTTGACAGACATGTGACTTTAATAAATTAAAAACAAATGTTTGAAATTTCTTTAAAGATGCTCCATCCCTGACAAATGGTATTTTTTCACTATCAAAAATAAGAGCAGACGATTTAGTATTTTTCTTCGGGTACAAAAGTTACTGACTTTACATCATTACCACCATTAAAAAGTTTGAGCTTCTAATTTTACTTCAAGTTAAAACGATGAAAAATAATTAATTGCATCCCGAAAAAATTCCGTGGCACTATATCTTATATGAAATGAAGTAATGATTGCGCATGCACCATAGGCAAAATAAATTATTTTATGTTATTTTTGTGTTAATTAGGCATATATACACGATTAAACACCAATTATTGTTCAAATGATGAATATCATTTATGCTCTGTCGGCGGTGGAGCATCTTTAAATGAATTCAAACATTTTTCGCCATGTCTGGGCATTTATTAATCAAGCTATATTTAGGACGTGTTCAATTTTGGTACTCAAACCTGTTGAAACAACTCTCTAATTCTAAATATATGCACTGCTAAAAAGTAAACAGATCTTAAAATTAAATCTGAAGGCATCTATTTGTCGAATGCCAAGAGAAAAATCTGAATTCAAGCATACACTAGGAATTAAATTACAATTATCTTCAAAAAGGGTTCCAATTTTGGAAGCTCCACGTTAGCTTCAATCTATTACATTTGTAAATAGTTCGATGGATAAAGAAACAGACAGCATTTTTACACGCTGTCTGTAAACTTCTAAGTATTAAAAATATAATTTCTAAAAAGGCAATATTATTAAAAGATTGGTCATTTAGAAATTTATCTTTTATGGGTAAAACAACCATTGTTAGGAGTCGGGCTTTTCCTCCCGACTCTCCCTCACATGTTATTAATGATTTTTTTTTTAAATTTCATGTGAGATGGAAGGCCAGATTATTTAAGGAATGTTTCTTACTATGATTACATAAATGGAGGTTTACGCCTACCACATATTTTGGCTTTTTGCCAAGCTTGGTGGGATAAAGAATATTGTTGATCCATTTAATTATTCGGAACGGGAGATATTACTTTTAGACAAATTAGAATGTGTTGGAGGAAATAAAATAAAAAAAATCAAACTGACTAAATACAACAACATTAAATGAGTAAATTGTCTGATATAGCGTTTTATTGGGGAAATAACGAACAGAGAGAAACAGAGAGAAGGAGGATAAAAAGACATATACATTAGTTTTAGACATGTGTACTGGGTCTAGTAATTGGTATCAACACGTTTGATGGAGAGGTCACAATAAAAAACTTTCATTCTATTGTATTCTGTATTTGCATATTACAGAGAGTTATCTGCCATTTCGGGTAGGTATCGATTGTTACGTCATGTGTTTACGAGTGTAACGTCATACTTTTCGGAGAAAACGACGTGAATGGCGTTCACAAAATAATGACGTAACAATCGATACCTAACAGCAAGGGAGCTAATTCTGTAATATGCAAAGACGGAATAATCAAAATGCAATGTTTATATGAAGGGAGATAACCGTCGTACTTTGACAGTTGTAAACTGAATAGAGTTGCCTTATCTTGGCGATGTTAAAAGTATTTCCATTTGGTCGCACCTCTGCTGATGTTTAGGTACATATACAAGATACAATAATTTTTATTTAACGTCGTATATTGAGTAACAAACAGCATAAGCTCTGTAGAGTTACCATTGCGACAAATCATATACACTGCAGCATGCGGGTAAGTAAAGCAAGCATGTACAACAAAAGAATGTTTAAAGACAAAAATGGACTAAAATGAAGCAGCACATATTATGAGTATCACAGAAATGCAAATAGGTTAAAAGTTTAGGATAATGACGAATACTAGTATATCACACATGTATTGATAAAAAAAAGATTTAAAACACTTAGAGAGTGTATTGTACATATATGCTTTAATAATATAGCAAAGTGTAAAAATGATAATATATATACTTAAAAGGGATAGACTAAGCAGTCAATATTATGTAGTAAAATTAAACCTAGAAATGATTAAATTTATGATTAAATAAAATATGCTGCATGTTATTAAGAGCTGATATACTCAAGCATACACAAAACACAAGATTAATAAGCTAAAATATTTTTTTTATTTTTTTTTTTTTCATTTTTTTTCTTACCACATTCTTTATTCCCCATACATATCTCTATCATATATAAATAATATTAGTCCCCTGACAGGGAGGCTTTCACACATCACACATATCTTTCATCCCAATCAAACATCCTGAAGCTTAAATTAACTACATTTATTTCATTCTATTCTTCTTTTCTAACTACTCTAACCTCAAATATGTATGCTTATAAAATCTACTTTTGTACACATTCATTAATTAATTCATTCATACATTCAAATTTTTTCATATTTGATTAATGTGGTAAATGGTAAACCTTTCATTAATCGAAATGAATTTATATTGTAAATCCAGGGTGAGAGGGACCCTCCCATGTGAGCAATAGAGCGTTTACACCCCTCCCCCCACACACAAAGATGATAATTATTATGCCTATGAAAAAGGGACAAACTTAATAATGAGTAGAGTTAATATATAACTTTCCACTATTGCGAAATTCAAAACCTTATGTGCGAGATTGCTCAAACGCTCCCCATTTGTTTTTGAAAAGTTGTAAAGATCAGTTTTTTTTCACCGATTTTTTTTTCTATTGTCCTAGTGTTGGCAAAGAAAATCAAACATGCTCCGAAATTTGGAATGGAATCTTTCATACGACAATAGTATAGATGATACAAAATCAGAAAATGATTTAATAATTTTCCAAACTTTGAATTTGCCAGAATGATATCTTGATTGTTTAAATTATAGAAAGGTCTTGTGTTGTTATTTTCGTTGCAACAAGCAATAAACTGTTCAAATAATCTGTGTACATAATACCATTGCGAAAACAAATGCCTTAAAGTTTATGGTTCCCTGTTACAAAATGTACAATGTCTGTCATTGGATAGTTTCATTTTTGCTAACACATCATTTGTTGTTATAATTCTCTGATTAATTTTATATTGAAATGTGTGTAATTTTGTTTCCATTGAACAGTTGAATGCATTTGCATACACATCACACCAATTAAAATCATCACTAATCACTAATATCAAAATCAGATTTCCATTTGTCTTGACTAATAGGTTTTCTTACACATTATGTTCAACAAATTTCCAGTAGGTAAACTCCCAATCAGTTTTACACAATAGAAGTGAAATAATATCTATTTTCCTGGAAGGTGTTACAGTTTCATTACGTTCAACAGAATCACGATAAACTTGTTTCCAATGTCTGTCTATTTTATTTACTATAGCATAATACTGAATAAAATGTAAATAAGGGATAGTATCCATATCATGAAATTCTCTTACTGTACCATTTTGAAATAGATCACCAACTGTACCAAGACTGTGTTGCCCTTTCCATATGTTACAAAACTTTATTTTTTTTTTATCGGAACAAAATTGACCAAGTTTTTACCTAATGTAAGTATTCTGCAAGGGTATCAGGCTCACTTTGTATTTCTGATAAAGCTGCTATTAGATCTTCCCAAAAGGGTTTTTGATTTGTTCTCCTGCTTCTTTCATTTGACTACTGTCAAGCTCATATAACAAATCAATTTCAAATGACAATATTTCCTTTAGTAAGGTTTTCCAGGTTTTTTTAGTATCTTCAATTATTCTCCTGATCCATTTCACTTTCAAGTACATGTATTTGATAAAAGATAAAACATGAGTCATGTTTAAACCTCCATTTAACTTATATGCAAGCAGAGTGTCACGTTTATTTTTTTTCAGACTTTACATTCCATATGAAACCAAACAAGATTTTGTTTAACTTAGTAATAAAAAATTTAGACGGGTAAGGAAGTGTCGAAAACAGATGTACAAATTTGGGTAATATGAGTGTTTTTATGATTAGTTATACGTCCAATTAAAGTTAGATCTCGACAAGTCCAGTATCTTAGAAGTTTGTTTAACTGACAGAGTTTACAAAAAATAGTTTCTGCCTCTATTATCTCCCCTTGATTATCTAGTATATTTCCCTCATCTGTTATTAGTTCTATAATATTCTTATTGACAAAGTGACGTTTTTCTAGATCACAAAAGTATTTAGTTGTTTTTTCCCCATTCCCATACCAATTGGCCTTTGACCGTAGAATAAGGCCTTCAACTTTACATTTCCTTAGAGATTCCAATTCCTGTTTTTTGGTACCATACTCAGTCATAAGGTCTGCACTAGGGTTATTACTAATTAGTTTTTCAAGTTCCTCTATTTCAATTTCTAAATTCTTTTCATATTTTCTCTTATCCTTGGCCTTAATATAGAGTGAACTATTGATATTGATCGGATTTTAACTTTAAGATGTTCAAAGAGAAGTTGGTCATTGACCATCAAAACAATATTATCTATGTTATTTCTATCCCCATCAATAATATGTTCATCAATAGTCTAATAAGCTAAAAGATAACAAAAACATATTGGGTGCAGCACATCATATAATAGCTAAATAAAATTAAGAGATGAAAAGAAAAACTACAGCAAAAGGGAGAGAACTCAAGTAAAAATTCTTTACCAGTCGCTCTGGAACAAAGACTAGAAGAAGCAAGTGACTGGACAGTGGGCAGCCCTACCTACTGCAGGGGTGTTCTCTGAGCGCCAACATATTTATCAACAATAGGTAGGTGTTGTTTTAGGAAACAATGGGAAGGCAATTATATACTGTATCATATAAGCTGTCTTTATTTTCATCTGTAAAATCATCTGAGATTTACCTGTATCTCACTATCATTGGTAACATTTTTTTTTAATTGAAAAAAAAAAATGAATTGAGGTAACAGTGGTGGGTTTTGGAAAATAATTCCTTCAATATATTCCTTACAATATACGTGTTATGTAGAAAATCATTAATTAAAGTTAATCTGTGCTTTAATATACGTATAATTATATATATTGTAAATGCTAAGAATTAATAAGGAGCTCCATGCAGATTATTAAGAACAATGCATTTTGGGTTCCAGGTGAATATTTTGTATTTTTTCAAATCATATCTCAATTTTATCAGAAAAACAAGTTTATTGAACAGTGTATATTTTAATGTAACAGTGTTCTGCATTAGTCCTGGCCTAAAAGATAAACACAGACAATTACTGGGAATAGCTCCCACAATTACACAGGTTGCCGTCCAAGGTGTAAAGCAGTCTGCAGAACATCCCATGCATCATTAGTTAGGCTGTTCCACACCCGGGCCGCCTCAAACCTGAATGTACCCGTGGTATGATGGCAGTCTGGTGCCTATTGCTGAGGTAACTGCTGATGAACTCAGAAGCAGGTTGATCAAACCCAGCTTTCCCAGCAATAATCCACGAGGAATGCATCCGAAGGCCTTAGTTAAGTCCATCAGGATTGCTCCTATATGATTTCCATTTTCCAAGGTCCGACACCAATCCTCAATGAGGCACAGCAGAGTAAGTAGACTGACACACAAAGCCCCGCCTGAAAGCCGCCAAGTAGGAATTAAAGACGGTGTTACAGAAAGCTTCAAGCTGGTTGTGAATGATTTTTTTTTCAAATATTTTTAGATATTGCAGGTAAATACCGATAAGGCGATAATTTTCTTTGCTAAGGGGGTCATTCTTTTTTAATATTGGGATAACTTGAGCTGCTTTTAGGGAATTTGAAATTTAGTAACATCCAAACGGTGATTTAAATATTTACACACAGAATTACTGAGATCATCTCATCCAGCGTTCAACATCAAGTCCAACTGACGTATTTGTGTTTTGAAATTGTTGATTTGACCTGATTTTGTTCTTTATGTGTAAAAGAAAATGTATGTGTTCGGCACTTACGTCATAATTATCTAAAACTTACTAAACTTAACTAAAGTGACATAGACAGTTTTGATTTCAAGTGTCAAAGTCCCTTTTCTCCAATAGATCTGATAGCCGTTCTCAAAGCGACTGTATCCCTAACTAGAGGTATGGTCTTCGATCTATTTTTAAGCGACGGTAAGCAAAGGACAAGAGCAGACTATCAAAAGATCACAAATCTATCTTGGAGTGGAAAAAATAAGTGATAAGGATAGAAAAGAGGGGAGGGACAAGATTAAGACCAACAAATTTAGTTTTCGACGACAACACCAGTAGAAAGGCGCTGTTGGATAATGCCAGGAATTAAACAAATCACCTACAACACACTGAAAAAAGTCGTTATCACTAAAGACTTAACACCGTCACAAAGAAATAGACAACTTAGAGACGGAGTAAAGAAGAGAAGAGAGACTGGAGAAGATGTGAAAATTAGGGCAGGGGAGGTTATCCAAATCTAAAAGACCAAATTTAACACTGACGGAAAAAGTACTTCAGGAACAGGGCGAGGAGATTGCTCCAGCCGAGTATCTAAGCAGAGATAAAGGCCTATCGTGAACCACCAGAAATCATCTGATCACAGAACATGATCGGACACCAATGTCTAAATACGAGGAAGAGACGTTAATAGACAACCTTGATATTTCAAGCATACAGGATATCATCCTCGATATTCCAGGGGTTCCGATCACTTACGATCTCTACACCCCTGGACTATCTCATAGTGAAACTGGAGGCAACAGAACAGTACAGGAAATTCAGTCATTTGATGTACATCAAAAGAGCCGTATAACGGTACACTGTGGACTGTGTGGCTTTGATGTTTGGCGTCGCTCTCTCTGTAATCTTCAAAGGAAATTTCTGCTGGCCTGTGATTGATCAAATGTTTTCCGCTGAGCTGCCTTCAATTTCACTATGAGATAGTCCAGGGGTGTAGAGATCGTAAGTGATCGGAACCCCTGGAGTATCAAGGAAGACAAGAGATAGAAGGATTGAGAGAGGAAATTACAGAGCAAAGTAGTGACAGTGAGCCATTAATCATTTACCGCCAGTTAGTAGACTAGGAAATACGTTTTAATGAGCAAAAGAATGTGTCAACAAAAGATAACATAAATATCACAGTCTTGTACAGTAACGTGGATAGCCGCCAACACAAAAGGAAGGAACTATATAAATAACTGAAGAGAATCATTCAATAATACCACCAACGGAAATTATGTCTAAAACACAAAAGATATAAATCCAGAGGAACTTTACATCACTGGATATCACCTTTTTACCAACAAGCTAGAGGAGGGGAGAGGAGTAGCCTTGTATATCAAACAATATTTACATGCAATTTTAGAAGAGGACCTTATGGATTTCGCTTTTAAAAGAGATGGTTTGGTGTAACCTTAGAATAGACTCTATGATGGTCATTGAATGTATTTACAGGAGTTCAATAGTAGTAGGGATAATTCGGATCAATTAAACATTTGGAAACGTAAACAACCACCTACTGATAGTTGGCGACTTCAAGTACAAGAACATCAGTACAAATGAAGCTCCGGAATCACCAACTGGCCGTTTCTTGGATAGTTGTAGTAATTGTTATTTAATTCAACACGTTTTCGAGGCTACCCGTTTCAGAGAAGGCCATCCATACTTGACTTGGTTTTCAGCAACTATGAGACTATTATCCAAAACTTTTGTATTGGACCGTCTATAGGAAAAAGTGACCATGTCACGTTTACCCTAAACCTAAATATACCAGCGAACAAGTGTCCACAGCATGGAGACAAGTTCAGTTATTATAGAGGATTCTACCACGGATTAAGAGAGGACCTTAATACTGTAAATTGGAAGCATGAAGTCCAGAAGATGACATAGCTGTAGCTTGAGAGTACTTTGTAGAGACATATTCAAGTATGTGGAAGTAAATTGTACGAATACCAGTTACTAAAGTACGAACAGGCAGAAAGGAAAAGAAACCTTGGATGAATAAAAAAAACCCACTAATACAGCATTAAAGGATAAAAGAAAAGCTTGGTGCATACCTTCTATGTTGTGCACATGTTTGCCCTTGCTTTTGAATGATTTTTACATCTAAATTCATCAAACTTTGTGGTTTTCAATAGATAACTGAAAAATGATAGTTTTTGCAAAGTTATGGCACATATACATTTAACAAAATATGTTTTTTTTACATCTTTATGAGAGTCATTCTCGTGAGTAACCTTAACATCACAGTTGGTTGAGTTCAACTTCCGCATATTGAGGCTTTAAAAGTACTGCTTCCTTGTAAAGTAAGATCTAGTCGAGTGTATATTACTGGTTTGTTTCTGTAAAATAGGCACGCATTCAAGTGACAATACAAAAACTTCCAGATATGCGTCTTTTAGTATATGGGATATTCTAATAATGAATATATGTGTCTAATAATTAATATGTGTTTTCTGATTAAATGAACTAACAAAACCGACCGAGACCTTTAAACGAGAGCTGCAGTGTGACACTATGTCATGATCGTTTGGGAAGTTTAAGGCTGTAATTCAATCGATCAGAGGACAATCATCTGAACAACCTGCTGTATGTTATTGGTGTGTATTTATAACTGGAGTTAAGCCACATTCGATAAGTATTTTAACAGTAATTGTCAAGATGGCGGCCGGCGCAGCCAAAGGTGTGTCTCTGAAATGTTTACTTTGTTGTAAAGATTATAATGTACCTCGGATTCTGCCTTGTCATCACACGTTTTGCGCCGAGTGTTTGAAACGTTACATTACAACATTCTCTGATGTGGAGTTTTTATGTCCTGTGGGCTGTGTATTGCCAAAGGTATTGGACACGACCATGCAAGTTGACGAACTTGTCAAGACATTACCTCTCAATTCATTGTATATTTCCCTTGCGAAATCTGAACGTCTGGCCGCGCGTGACTGTGACCACTGTCCAGCAGACACTGGTGCCAGACCAGGAACAATGTGGTGCCGAAATTGTAAGGGAGCGCTTTGTGAAGCCTGTACGGTGGATCACAGAAAAAGACGGATATCTATGCATCATGATATCATTGAAATCGCAACAGTTGAAAATGATGACGTCAGCAATACAATGGAAGACGAAACGTGTTCGCATCATAAAGGTAGAAAACTAGTTTCGTTTTGTCCTTTGCATTTTGAATTGTGTTGTTCCGAGTGTGGGACATCTCGCCACATAAAGTGTGAACTGATGTCAATTGCTGACGCTCGCCAACGAGAACTTGGAACGGTACATTTTGCAGAAATGGCCAAGAAAATATCGGAGTTATGTAAACTTCAGGAAAAAAGTATTAATGAACTAGATATACAATATGGACAACATCTTGCAACGATGGCTGATTGCATTACAAAGGCGAAAGCCACATTAGATAGATTACATAAACAATTTAATGCACAAGTACAAGAAGAAAAGAAGACGAGGAAACACCAAAAGGAAATACTTGAACAAACCAAAATGTTTCAAACCGAGTTAGAGAACAATTTCAGGATTAGCTCCACAATAGAAAATAATGTTTCCCAGAAGAAAATGTTAGTGATTTCGACACAGTTAAATGATCAAACAAGACGACATTTTCAAACTATTCAACATCTTCTGAACGGCTGCATTGATGTAAAAGTAGAGATGGCGGTAGCGGACGTAGTACAGGGTTTAGCAACACTCGAATCTGTAGGTGATATCACCGAGACCTTTTACAATTCTGTCACATTTAAAGATGCTTTAGATGATATTGAACAGGAATTCACTCCTCCAAATTCATCCGAGGATCATCAATTCAGTTCATTGGGACAAGAAGACAAAAACGACTCCTCGTACTATTGCATGGACCCGCCATCGCTGGAAAATTACCAGAACGAGACCACAGTAAAATTACCCTATCGGAATGACACGGCGGGTAGTCAACAACGTCCAATCACTGGCCAGATGGGCAGTTCCGTCCTTCCTCGGCCGTGTGTGCCAAGTCGGCCAGAAATGGTCCTGGCAAGCACCTTGCAGCGCCTAGTCAGTGTAAAGTCCTCGGATTTAGGCCGCAGAACATGGCTAACTGGAGCCACCTATCTCCCGGACGGACGGTTAATACTGGCCGATTTCGGGAACGGACAAATCATACTTTTTGATGAAAGGTATAACGTTATTCGAAAGGAAAAGCTGGACGAAGGGCCTCAGGAAGTAGCCTACTGCGAATATCAAAACATCGTTTATGTCAGAACGGGAATACATATTGTTAAATTCAGCCTTGATAGATATGGACTTAGAAAGCTTGGCACAATTGAACTTCCTGCCGGATCAAATCATCATTGTGGCATAGAGCTACTTGAGGATACTCTCGTTGTTGGATCCCTGGGGTCCGTTGTGCTGATGTCCAAGGACGGACGTGTGCTCCGCGTCATCAAACGTGAGGGCAAACCATACGCTGTTACTGTGTGTAGGAACCTTAAACTGTTCTGTTATGCCCATAACAAAGATATCGTCTATTGTCAGATGGATGGCAGCGAAGTTTGCAGGCTCAACAGAAAACAATATGACTGCAAGAAAGTTCGAGGGATGTGTCTAGACATGTACGGCCATTTGCACGTATGCTGCGTGACCCAACCAAAGGGCTATATTTACCAACTGCCACAGAACGGCCAAAAAGGACGCAAACTTTCATATCAAGGAGATATCAAACGCCCTCGCTTCGTCACGTACCACCCACGAAAACACGAATTTATTGTGTTGTCATTTCAGGAGAGCGTGGCCTTTGAAGCCGTCATGTTTGATGAAACATGACGGAACCGATATATGCTCATTGATTTGACGTTATGAAAAGTGATCAGGTTAGATTCATCTAACCCTAAAGTGACTGTGGTCACTTAATAGTGATATACTACATTTGATATATCAACAGATGTGATAACTAAACAGCGCCGAGATCAAATATGAAATAACCAAACAGAAACGTAAGGCGTAAGTGGTAAATAGAACTTTACATACTGTATAGTTACTAAAATTCGCGGGCTTATTAATTTCACTCAATTCGCGGATTCATTACTATGAGAGAAATATGATACCTTACGATTTTTTCCCTCCAGAATCATAGTTTAACATAACACAACATGTAAAATCGTTTTCAAAGGAGAATCGCGTAAATAAAACCTCGCGGATGAGTTCCAAACTCCAAACAGTAAATCGTGACTGTTTATTCTCGCGAATATTAACAACTATATAGTAGTTAAGTGAATAATTCTCCATGGCAGTTTACGACACAAGGCTTGCTCAGGTAAAACCTTCTGTCTGATGAGGAAAGTCCGGCGTTAGTGACTGTGATATTAGAATACAATAATTTACAACAATATCATACAGGATACCACATTCTACAAAGAATAACTTTATTAAAATTGTGTTTATTTTTATAACAAAATCATACCTTTATCAGTTTATGAGAAAACATGAAATCAATGGAATCATGAATGTAAGCTTGTGGTGTACATTATAAGATGTAATACTGTGGTATATACTATAAAATGTTAACTTGTGGTATACTTTATAAAATGTTAACTTGTGGTATACATTATAAAATGTAAGCTTGTGGTATACATTATAAAATGAGAGCTTGTGGTATACACTATAAAATGTAAACTTGTGGTATACATTATAAAATGTAAGCTTGTGGTATACACTATAAAATGTAAACTTGTGGTATACATTATAAAATGTAAGCTGGCGGTATACATTATAAATGTAAGCTGGCGGTATATATTATAAAGTGTAAACTTGTGGTATACTTTATAAAATGTAAACTTGTGGTATACACTATAAAATGTAAGCTGGCGGTATACATTATAAAGTGTTATCTTGTGGTATACATGATAAAATGTAAACTTGTGGTATACATTATAAAATGTAAGCTGGCGGTATACATTATAAAGTGTAAACTTGTGGTATATATCATAAAATTTAAGCTTGTGGTATACACTATAAAATGTAAGCTGGCGGTATACATTATAAAGTGTAAACCTGTGGTATATATCATAAAAATTAAGCTTGTGGTATACACTATAAAAATAAAATTGTGGTATACATTATACAATGTAAACTTGTGGTATACACTATAAAATGTAAACTGAAAGTATACATTATAAAATGTAAACTGAAAGTATACATTATAAAATGTAAACTTGTGGTTTACTTTATAAAATGTAAATTTGTGGTATACTTTATAAAATGTAAGCTTGTGGTTTACACTATAAAATGTAAACTTGTGGTATACTTTATAAAATGTTAACTTGTGGTATACATTATAAAATTTAATCTTGTGTCATACATTATAAAATGTAAACTTGTGGTATACACTATATACATGTATATGGATTATTGACTTTCATTATCCGTAAAAGAACTTTTGTTAAGATTTATGTTTAAAAAAAAAAGTTTTCATATATATAACTCTAGGTAAATATTGATAGTATTTTGGTATGAGAGAAACATATGGTAGACCCTTCTTGTATCGTTTAGTACATTACAGGGTCTTTACACAAACGAGAATTAGTGAACCTTACACTTGATGACAATGCTACTTTACTCTTTTGTCTAAAGATAATACACTGCCTATGTTAACAATATAACTGATCTTATATAAGATAATAGCCACTAACAGGTAACGTTGAATATTGAAGATTTAAGAATACTGGAAGATCGCTTCCTTTTGAAGTGTAAAATAAACATAACGTCATTGTACCCAAATTGATACTGTACCCAAATTGATACCCTAATTGAAAATACTACCTAAAACATTTGTTTTGTTAAAGTACACCTCCTTTCTCAGTAGTGATACCAAAGATGAATCATTTATTGATAATTACGCTTTGTTTTGTGTACCCATTTCTGTTATTTTCTCTGAAAGATAACTTTGAAATTGAAAACTCTGTCTGAAACGTGTTAATCCCTAGAAATGTGGCCGTTCGACAATTACTTTTTGTACTATAATTATGTTTTTTTTACAAAGAGTAATGCCTCCTCACAGAAAATTTTATCAAATAATGGAATTTAAGATATAAACACATAACAGAAATAGAAAAAATATAGTTGACATATATTATTTTTTTTTATTTAAATTGCTCTTTGTATAGCGTTATTTCTCCATCTTGATTTTTACTAAAACTGTTACTAGATTCAAGTATCTTGTAACTTGATTGATTCATAATTGTTTTTGTAATTTCTTTAACATTGAATTTTTTTTACAATCATTAAAAATAATTTATAGTGTTCTTTTGACGTATACACCTCATTGAACTATATAGGCTTAGGTGAAAACTTAATTTAAATCATTGAAATATCACACAAGTCATTACGTGGTGTTACGGGGGTACTGAATTAGCGCAGGTACTGTTGTGAAAACACTTGTACAATTTTTACAGTAAAATGTATAACTGTATTCAGTATAACTCATTATAATAAACGCAAATACATCCCCTTTATAAAGTAAAATCACAAAAATCTATGTATATTGGTTTTTCTTAATTTTATACATTTTACTTGTTGGGTATCAATTTGAGTACACATCATGTGACAAAACTAGAAAGTTTGACACATGATATTAATTGTTCTAACAGTAAAAATAAGCACTGTAATAACAAAAACAAAGCATCAAAATAAAGTTTTATGCTCTTTTTGAAAACAAAACAGAAAAAAATTGAAGCACACCAAGCAACAAATGTCATATAAGAGAAATGTATGTGTATTGGTATCAATTTGGGTACAATGACGTTACCTTTCAGAACAATTAAGGCTGTCATTATCATCACATTTTGATTTTTTTTTAAATAGATCTAACTGATCTTAATCGATTATTTGAAATGTTGACTGTGTAATTTAAAAAGAAATTATTTTTTATCATTTAGAGTAAATTATTATTTATTGATTTATGTATTGTGAATAAACAATATTCAGTCTTGTGTCTGTTTTATCAATATTCTTTGACTGAAAACGTTAAATGTTCTAAATATTATGTCGGCTAATTATAAGGTACTGAGCATTATTGGAAAATTCACCCAAATACTTATATTTACAATTTCAGAGCTGAATTTTCTCTTGTTAATAACGATTTGGCGTTATGTTTATTGGGAAACACTCTACATATGTTCAAAATTCATGTAACTGTAGCGACTAAACGACTATGCTATATGAGTAACATTTTAAAACAAAATTATCAATGTGAAAATCAGATAATATATGTATTTTAGTATTGATGTTCTCCAAAACAACTCTGATTTCATGAGATTACACAATCAGATATAGATTAACACAGATATGGATTTGGGCTATGAATAACATGGATTCTATGGTAATATAACCTTAAGAAAATGTTGCTCCAAGCTACTGAATTTCTCGCTATTTCCAGAAATATATTATTCCGAGTCATGCTGGTCATACAGTTCTATGAATTTAAAAGATTTTAATGTTTGTGGAGGATTAAACTTCCGTAAATGCTCATGTGTTCTATATTTCCTTAGGAAGAATTAACAGAGTTATCGTTCTTACTATGTTCTAACTATACCTCGGTCATATGATAATTTGCAGACTGCCATTATGTATTTTTGCATTTTCGAGGTATGTTCGGGTCACTATCAAATATTTCGCTTAATGATCGTTATTTAAATTTTAATGTGTTAGGGAAAATTGCAGATTCTGAAAAATGAAAGCGACATAATTCTAATCAGTAATGTCATTTTTAAAGGTGCCGTGATAGACAAAACTCAATTTTTTGGTTATTTTTTAAACATCTGTTTGACAGCCAATTGCTGCTGGTCCTTTTTAAATGAAAACGAACATGTCGTACATCATTGGAAAGGGCATTTATTTGGCTTTAAAATGATGTTATTTTTTTTAGAAATGTACATTTTTGACTAATTTAGCTTTGAAATAGGCCACTTACGTGATTTGAGGGCGTTTATTATAAATTCAACACTAAAATGACAACGGACAATGCATGATGACAAAAATGCATACAAACGTTTTATCATGGTTTGCATAATCACGACCTTACTCCATTAGCAGTAATAGGCACCAAGTGTAGCTCTGAAGACGGCACTTCTATCTGGAGCTAGAATATAGGTTATCCCTTCAGGACATATGATATGAAAAATACAAAGATAATTTAAAAAATATTTTATTAAACAAATCTAAATAATTAATTTCAGTGAATTTTTTTCTGGAAACACTAAAAAAATGACGTGGTCACCAGACCTGTTTAGAGAGTCATTTAATAGAATTAAAATATTTAGTGAAAACGTAGGGGAGGAACGGAAGTGATCGATTAGATGGCAGACGGTCGCGTAACAGAGATGGTGTTAGTTCAGATTTGACTGTAGTTAGGTAGATAGTAAATTGAGGTAAAAAAGACAACACAAACATATAGTAGCATTTCTATTTATTGTCTCCAGTGAATACCAATGCAATTGAATAAAGAGAAATACAAGTAATTTGATTAAGATACATGTATTAAGTCTAAACACGTCGGATTTGGTGATACTGAGTTTATGTTCTATCAGCCATACCTACGAATTTGATTTGGCAGATAAAATGACTGACCATTGATAAAAGCCATGAAACCACAAATGTACGCCATGTGGACCTCAATCTAATTAAAATCAATAATCGTAATTAGATTGTGTGGACCTCGACATTGTGATCCAGATAGCAGGCAGGCACTGACAGGCACTTTACGGATCTAAATTTAAAACTCTGACTAATGTAAAACCAAAGTATGTTTTCATAAATCAACACTTAACACTTCAGTCAGGAATGAAAATGAAACAAGGGGCCCAATGAGCCTTAACGGTCATCTGACAGTTAATACAATACATGGTAGAAGTGAAATACACGTACTAAGGAAATTGTTTAAATATTGTAGCATATTTGGCAACCGTGAACTTGAATGAAGGTCAAGTTCATTTATTTGAGCAAATATGGTAGTCCTTCATCCAAGTATGCTACAAGCCCAATATCAGTACCTTTCAGAACCTCTTACTTATTCACAAGTTGTTGTTTACAAATTTTAGCCTATTTTACCCGTCTCCTTGAATGAAGATCAAGGTCATTCATTTGAACAAACTTATAAGCCCTTAATACCAGCATGCTACAGGTATCTAGGCCTCTTAGTTATTCACAAGAAGTCGTTAAAACATTTTAGCCTTTATGACTCCTGTGACCTTGAATGAAAGTCAAGGCCATTTATTTGAACAAACTAGGTATCCCTTTATGCTTTTATGCTACAGGCCAAATATTGTTTTGGTTATTGAGAAGTCATTTGAATGAAAAGCTTATGGATGGTTGACGGCGCACGACGACAGATGAAGGATGATGACTATTGGTCATACTGACCCTTTGGGTCAGATGACCTAAAAAGAGGTAACTTTAAACTTAATATTTGTGAACTGATATGAAAATGATTATGATTTCTGACTAGTTGCATCATGAAATTTTGATTCAGTCAATTATTGTAAGGAGATGATACCAAAGATAAAAAAGTTCTAGTAAACTTTTTCATTACCTTCAGGTTTTAATAGAAAAAAAGAAGACAAATTAGAACACGGAAATTTATAGAGGAATTGCATTAGATCACATGGAAGTTATTGCAAGGTTTATGAAAACATAAATAAATGCATTAATACATGTTTATTACATATAATGACGACAACATGAAAAACATATATGTGTTACATTGTTAAAAAACTGCATATATAAAATAAGACTACGTTACACATTGACAACCATTAATCATAGAAAAAAACGACAACAAGGCATATACATACAGTGGATACAAGAGTTGTGACATCTATTCAAGAGAGTATCACATCAAGAATGAAGATAGAGAGAGATACCCTACCTCATGCAAAACACCTGACTTGTCAAAATGAGTTTCTGCAGATTGTAGCCTTATAATGTCATAATCCATTATTGTATTATCAAATTCCATATTATTCCAACAGCAAAATTGTGTATATACTTATTTGGGAAAAAACAATTGCAAGTTATTTCCAGTTCAGAATTTAAAAACAATAAAAGAAAAAATATTAATCAACAACGGTACCAAGGGCCTTAACAGTCATCTGAAAATGCAACCTTGGCACCATTTGAAAGGGTAAAGATTAAAATATATTTTGGAGAGTCAGTGCACCCTTCTAGCCTTCATTCCTGATATTCTTCTCATAAAACTTGTTTGACTTAAGTATTGATGTCATTATTTTTTAACTTCATCGGGGTATGAATGAAATTTTGTTTGCAATTTGTGTAAATCTGCATTTCAGATTCTCACAAAAGTTTGCAAACAAAATTTATTTCATAATCCTGATGAAGTTAAAAATACACAATGTCGATGTCTCTATTGTGACATCATGATTACGTCAGATTTCCGTGCCATTCTCTTTTTTCTTCATAGCTTCATAAGAAAAAGAGTTGGCCAATCAGATCGTCAGATTTAGTATGAAAACAAATAAAAATTAATTATAAATTTATATCATAATCAAAAATGATATTGGTGTAAAGGATACCTATAACATGCCATATAAAAAGATCCACGACCATCCATACTTTCAAATGTGACAACATCATTGGACCCTATATAATTATACAGGCGATATAAACATATATATTTATATGGCTGATTATGCTTTAAGAGAATACATACTGGTTGGTATATTTAGGTTTCTAGCATGAAATATTTAATATGTTTGTAACATATATTAAAAACGTTTACAAAGACAGCATCATCTTTCAATTAAACATGGTTAAATTACGTCTGACCTTCCTATTATTAGTACATATTTGATTCAGGTACACTACTGAAGTTCCATTAGGGCTTTATATCTGTAGTGTGTGTTCATGAAATCAATGCATGAATTTATTAATCTTTATAATCCTTGGAGAGCAAAATTAAAAAACCCCTTTCAAACATAATAATGATTGTCACATTAAGTTAAAATAAATACCAAATTTGACCTAATGATGGAGTGTTTATCCTAAAGGCGATATTACTTGATTGAAAATATAGTTAATCAGGGTTGTAACAAGAATGGAGAAATCCCATCAGTTTGCCAGAGATTCCATACTTCTGCCTCACTCCATATATAGACAATCACACATGAGGACTATTTTGTTCTTTGACCTCGGATGCATTCGTAAACACACTGTACATGTTGACTGCCAATGATAAAGGAAAGTCATCGTAATTTTTATCAGAATTGTGATGGTAGTCAATATCAAAAGCCCTCAAAATCTGTAAATCCTTTACAAATTATTCAATGTTACATTTGCTGAATGATAATACAGAAAGCCAGCTACACTTTAAAAGGGGCGTCTGAGGGATATTTTATGCTTATTTCATATGTTGCTCATTTGTATTTTTTGGGTGCAACTGCGTAGTTAAAGTCATCAAAATGTGGTACAGTGTTCAGTTGAAGTAAAACATTTTTATTTTGAAAAGTAGAACATATGTTTTTGGGATTATTTAACATTGTAAAACATAAATAAATCAAAGCACATTCTAAATTCCCCCTGCAGATTTACCTTGTGATTATCCTGGGACTTACAGACATGTCAAATTGGCAAGAATGTATCTATATATTATATATATAGCTTTTTCAAAACAAAAAGAAGCAAACTGATCATACTGCATTTCATAAGCTGCTTATTATATATAAGGGGGCTAGAAGATTTGAGAGGTTAACTTTTTTTTGGGATATGAACATGTGTTAAATGCAGTTTTCTTGGTAAAGTGTATTTTGGCAAAACAGATACAGTTACTGCATAGAGAATATCTATATATATAGTGGTACAAAATGAACAGCTTACACAGGAGTAGGATACCGATATCATTACTCGCTACATACCAGTGTTTTAACAAGTTTTGGTACCCTCATCAGTATACTCTCATCAGTATTAGAACAAGAGATACAGACTTGTGGAAAGTTTGGTCATATAGTCGCATTTACAAATAAGTATGATATCAGTGGTAAACATATGATAAATAAAAAAAAATCATATTTCTAGGTCAGCTGTCTTGTTAAATCTCAATTATAGCCCTAAAGCTAACAGTAATTTGAGACTATTTACCTTCACTTCTAAATGGTGCCAACATATTTGAGGGCACCATCTCCTACTCCCAATGGTGCCCAAGAAAAGTAATTTGTGACTATTTACCTTCACTTCTAAATGGTGCCAACATATTTGAGGGCATCATCTCCTACTCCCAATGGTGCCCAAGAAAAGGACATTAATCTAACACAGAGTTCCCATTTGTGGGGTGACCACTTACAGTGGTGAAAAGCATTGTAACCATCCTAGTGACAGCAGTACAATAGATTAAAACAAACAGATCAGACAATGTGTTATAAAAATTGACATTGTATTACAAATTACATTGACATACACAGATAAATAACCCTCTAGTCCACACAGACGGGTCAAATAACCTTCAGGGCATGACACTGCCAGCTAAACAATACCTATTACACAGCAGTGCTGCAGATTGTTTAGAAAATGTTGACAAAATCCTTAGATGTGTGTCTATGGACTGTCCAAGTCTAAAACCATCTTTACAGCGAGAAGTCTGGTGTGGGCCGACCTACCGCCTGTTCATTCACAAACTAAACACTGGAATTCTGTGCAGTATATTTCATCTTTCTTGCTTCCAATTTGTTAGATGATATTGGTCCAATTTGTATCTATCATTTGAGTAGAAATACAGGCTCTTCAATGCTGTTTTATTAGAATAACCTCTTCTTGTCTTTTTTCCCTGATCTGAAAATGAAAACAAAGAATGACTTTATGGTGATTGTGGACATATTGTAGTGGCCTTGGTCAGCCAATACATTGTCTGAATTTTACAGCTGACAGGTATGATGTATGTCCATTTGTCTTATTCTATACAATTGTAATGTACAAACTAAGATGTAATGCTTCTTGAAATAGAGTTCAAGCAGCCATGAAGAGGCAATTTAAAATTGAGACAGCGATAACAATTTTTAACTTTCAAAATCCAAGATTGTATTCCGTCGGCCATCTTGTTGACCAATCTGCAATATGCACAGCTAGGGCCATAGGAGAACTTGAATATGAAATTTAAGACAGATCCCTTCAGTGCTTTTTGAGAAAATGTAGAATATAGAATGACTTACCTGGTAGCGTCTATAGATTTAGCTACCTTAATGGTTGCATTTTCATTGACCCACTACATAACAAAAATGTTTTAATCCTACTTACATATTTTCTGAAGATCCTTTGCCGGTAAGGCCAACAGAGTCTTCCCATGTCGTCTTCTCCTTTTCAAACTGCTTCCACCTTTCATCCAGCTCCTTCTGCTGTTGTTCTAGAGATTTTTTCATTTGTTCTGCCCGTCGTTGTAACTGAATCAAAGAAGGACATTCCAGTAGAGCTATCAAACTGATACAATAGAGAATATTTACACTCCACTAAAATATTTCAAAAGTGCTCCATGGTTATGACTGACTATCCACTGGAGTGAATAAACAATGTTATTTTATTGAAATTCTACTGTTGGAATTTCAGTCATATTTCCAGTGGAATTCCAGGGAACAGTGGTAAAATTCGCCCTAAAGGGCCCCATCCCTTGTCCCTCCAGGGGAGTTAAACTCTATGCTTCTGACAAAATTTGGTTACAATCCATGCAGAAATCTAAGACAAGTAGTGATTTAAAGATTTACCTCTATTTCCCCTATTGAGTCCCAACTCTCCTGTCTTCGGCAGGTCAGAGCCAAAATTGATATAAACTCTATTTCCCTTCCCCAAAGGATGTTTCTGGCTAAATCTGGTTACAATCCATGTAGGATTTTATGATGAGTATTGATTTAAAGGAAATGTTGACAAATGGACGCCGCGCCATAACATAAGCTCGCCGCCCCTAGGGCCAGGTGTGCTAAAAACACCAAAATGATACATTTTGTATTCCCCATTTTGATGACAGCGGGACATGATAATATCAAGTCCAAGTGTATGTGCACCTAGTATTAATGACAAACTAAACTGCCAAACACTTTATATTAGGACTGTACTTACCTCTTGGGGGAGGGAGGGCTTCAACAATGCAATATATATAGTTAACATTGTCATATCATAGGAAAAAAAAAAAAAGAGGCCCAAACGAGCCTGTATAACTCACCTGTTCCAGGCAAGTACACAAGCTACCAACGTGAAGGCTTTTGATAAGAACCTAATCTATTCATTCCTACAGAAGGATTAGAATTAAAGAAGAAGACCAAATTAAAACCAAATCCATTCACTCCTACAGAAGAAGGATTTTCAGACTTTGCTAATTTCCCCTTTTGGGCCCCTGGGGAACCAGACACACCAATTATATCAAATTAGTTCCCGTCCATCCATGATGAAGCTTCAGAGCAAATTTGTTCAAAATCCATTAAACTATTCACTGCTAGTAGGGATTTCTGTGAAAAGTTGACAGACGATGGATGGCGCGTCAAGACAAAAGCTGACCGGCCCAAACTGAGTAAACAAACGTTTTGATGACATAAGACCTACTATACTCTTCACAAAACTCTTGATATGGATACTATTAAAAACTTCACCAATATGCCCCACTCCATCCCATAGCGGGGCATTCAATAATATACATTTTTTCAGTGTGGTATCATATCACTCACATCTGCTTCAGAGTCTTTCAGTTTTTGCTTCTTTTCTTTGACTTTCATCTCGAATACTTGCTCCATTTCTGCTTCCATCTTCTTCATCTTGTTGTCATGTTCACGCTTCTCTTCAGCCATCTGTGACAATGGATCTCTGTAACAGTTAATAGTAGCTCGTTAATTTGTTTAAATAATAACATAACTCTCTTAATAAATATTTATATAGACAGACCAATGTTTATATATAGCCATCTGTGACAATGGATCTCTGTAACAGTTAATAGTAGCTCGTTAATTTGTTTAAATAATAACATAACTCTAAATAAATATTTATATAGACAGACCAATGTTTATATATAGCCATCTGTGACAATGGATCTCTGTAACAGTTAATAGTAGCTCGTTAATTTGTTTAAATAATAAAATAACTCTCTTAATAAATATTTATATAGACAGACCAATGTTTATATATAGCCATCTGTGACAATGGATCTCTGTAACAGTTAATAGTAGCTGCTTTATAAGCTAGCCTATAGAGTTTACTCAACTTCCCATTATGTCAGAGTTCCATGTACCAAGTTTTATCAAAATCTGTCAAGAAGTTTAGGAGAAGTTCTCCAGACAAAGTTGTGTCTACAGACAGAAAAACAGACATCCTGATTCCAGTATGGCGTGTCTGCCATCTTGTTGACCAATAGTTCCCAAAATGATATATGCACAACATGGGTCATAGGGGAACCTATACATATCAAATTTAAGAACGATCCTTTTTGTAATTTCAAAAATAGCGGTAACAAGAATTGCTAATGTATGGAAGGATGGACGGAGGACGGATGAAAGGCAATTGAATTTGAATAGCCCATCATCCAATGATGGTGGGCAAAAAACTTATTACTCAAATTTTTTTTACTTGCCACTTTTTACTTGCTTTTGCGAATACAATTGTATCTAATTTACTCGCAACTTTAAGGCCTGAGTCTGGTTGCTTAATCAATGAGCCTTTAAGTCATTTAGTTTGACACTGAGCCTGCTTTTTGAGTTACTTACTTAGTCATTGAGCCTGGTTTGATTTGTTTGCTGTCACCGGTTGAAGGTGCTAATTTGCTGTATCTGTAGTTCTCATAATGAACGTTATTTGTGACATCCTTCAAGTCCTGCATGTGAGTTCTGAAAAAAATAATAGGAATTACTGCCAAATTTCAATGTGCCATATTCTACTGGCAATACCCTAAACAGAAATAATGGCATTTTCAGGAGAGGGGTCTTATTACTGAATATAGGCAAATGTATTTTTTCCATATCCCAGAGTTGGATTTTCAGTATACCATCTGTTTATTGCTAGTACTTTTCTGTAATGTTGTTAGATGTTTTGCTTCCCTTCCTATGATTGAAAATCAATATCAATTGATTATGTTGGTTTCAAAATCAAAATCTGTGACTATTGAGTGGCTACTTAAGTTATTTTATCCAAAGTCCAATTTATATCCCTTCATTAATGTTTTACAAACAAACAGAAAACCTAATCTGTCCGACCCCCCCCCCCTCTAGAAATAAATAGACAAGGGGGAAAGAATCAGCTAGCCAATGGCTTCCTGCATTAGGAATGATTGTGAACAAGAAATAATCTATAGGGGGAAGAATCAGCTAGCCAATTATTCTCTCCCTGGGGAAATTTTCAACAAGGGGGGATAATTAGTTGTTACACCAGTTTGAGCATAGTAGAAAAAGACTTCTAAAAAGGGGAAAAGGCTTATTGCTAAGTGGGACTAATTGCCAGTAGAATACAACATAACAAAATATCTTTCAGGAGAGGTGGTACAATTGTAATTTCAAGGGGTACCTTTCTATACTATCTGTATGCTATCTAATGCAATTTAGCCTAAATTATGTGGTACCACAGCCAGGTTAAACAGGCAAAAAGAAGTAGGTACCGTCTGATATTGAAACCCCTGTCCATATGGGCCTTATCATCATCTCACTATTGGTACAATACAACACAATCAAAAGTTATCTAAGCAAAAAGTCTTTTGACGATTACAAAAGAATGAAATAGACTGAAAATTCTCTGTTTCATTCAACTAACAATAAGGAATTGTGTATAGGAATTCTTCAGTATTAAAGTTGTAAGTTTCTGATATATTTTCATATATAGAAAAAGCGATTTGAATGGCATTCATGCAATCAGTGACACAAATCTGAAGAATTTGTATCATAATATACCCTACCTGATCAGCATATTCCTCAGAGCTATAAAATCATTATGTTCCAGATTTTCAACTGAAAAAGAAATGAGATGGTTTATGTTTTATTTTGTTATAAAGGAAAATCACATTGCAAGGCTACACAAAAGGCCAAGAGGCCTAACAGTACTGGCAATGGAAATAATTGATGACTAATGATGGGCTTAACTATTTCTGTACTCAATCAAATTACCTGGGCTTAGACCTTTGTGTGAAAAACGCATGTCGCTGCAGAGATTGATTAAACTATGTTTTACGACTGTGATGCTTATAAAATCTGTATCATGTTACCTGTAATTTACATGGATCAACTTGACTGCTGCCAATAATTTCTTTGAAAACACTGGGAAATTGACAGAATCCCCCGAAATACACCGGTTGTCTATCATATACATGTGTAAAATACCAATACATCTCTGATAGAGCCAAAATTTTTGCAACCTACATTCCACTTCCCCCAAGGATGTCTCTGGCCCAATTTGGTTAAATAAATGCAGAACTCTGACTAGTTACCTCTATTTCCCTTATTGGGCCCACCCCTTGTGGCTCTAGGAAGTCAGAGCCAAAATTCATACAAACTCTATTCTCCTTCCCAAAAGTATATTTTTGGCCAAATTTGGTTATAATCTTTGTAGAACTCAATGAGTAGTAGCAATGTAAAGGTTTTTTCTTTCATACCTACACGTGTAATACACTGTTTTGTGTATACACTCATGTCGCCTGAGGCTGTATTGCATGGCTACCCATGCAATAAAGCCTCGTGACGTCATGGCGTCAACAAAATCTCTATTTCCGCGGTAAAATTTAAACATTATTTTCTCAAAATTTACTGGTTTTACTATAAAAGATGCATGCAACGGAATTTGTGTTGAAAATATCATGTTATTTTTCCTGTATTGAAAATTGACTTCCAGTCGTGGATTTCTTCAAATTTATTTCAAAATGACGGGATATATTATTGTTGTAAAATTCCAATAAAACGTCGATGTATGAAAGAAAAATACTCTTTCATAAGAGAATATGAAAGATAGGGATATTCTACCCTCGGGATCACAAAATGTTGCAAAACCCTCGGCAAGCCTCAGGTTTTACTACATTTTGTGACCCTCCGGTAGAATATCCCTATCCTTCATATCTACTTATGAAAGAGTCTTATAATCTCTATTTCTGAATTCTACGATTTGACCCTGCCCCTATAGCTACTACCCCAAAATTTATACAAACTCTGTTCCCCTTCCCCATGGGCTGCCCTACACTCCCTTAGCTATGGACTATTTACAGAGTGTGTGACTCACCTTCAACCAGCCCCCAGGGGTACTGTCTGCCACGTACTCTCTTGCCTCCGGCCTCTATCACTCTGTTGCTTCCAACTACAGCAAATGGCACACGATCCTAGAGGAAATAGGACAATTCAAATGTCAAATGATCTTGATGATTAAACTGCTATAAAAATAGGTTTATCAATAATATAAGACAGCTTCGTTTATTGAAGCAAGCACTGTATTCTCCACTTCACAGATTTTCATTTATCATAACCATCAAAAGAGGGGTATCACTTTGGGCCGTAAAACGGCCACTCAGTGATCGATAAGCAAAATATTTTGCATGAAGATACATTAGGGTCAGCTGCATACTGTATGCTAATCAGAATATCCAATTTTTCTGGGCTCATGGTAATTTCAGAGGCAATAGGGATGAAATTCACATTTTCATTGTTTAAGTCCTACCGTTAATTAAATAAATATTAGAATAGAGATTTTTTTTTTGCAGTTTCAGTTCAGAAAACTGATGAAAAAATTAAAATAGTAGGTCACAGTGACCTAATTTTAAAAATACTTGTTCCATTATAGTATTAGCGTCTTTATATTTTTGCTGAAAACTAAGACTTTTCAATGATTTTATAGCTTTAATTTGATGTTTATAAGTGCTACATGTGGATTTTGACATGGCCTGCTTAAGATGATTACATCCTAGGGTCACACTGGCTAGGTCTCGTCCATAAATTTGGTCATATTCAATATTCTGTGTTTAAACAGACCAATAAGAGAAATAATTTACTTACCCTTAATTTTTTCTGTATTTTACTGTCTTCATCGTCATCACATTCTGGAAACTCATATATCCTGATCTTATGACGTGCAATTTCATTTAAAATCTGTTAAAGACAAAAACATACATTTGAACCTAATAACAATTGAAATTTGTTCACAGAAAAGACAACATTACTGGTTTACTAAGATGGAAGTATTGAAGGATTTATGCTGACTGAACACCTATTACCTTGAATGAAATGAATCATTTTTTCTTTCCTGAAATAACTTTATTTTCCCTATTGAGCAATACTCTTTCTACTCTAGAGCCCCCAGAGCTCTAACCAAGTACATTTTTTTCAAAGGTCATTCAAATGATAAATGATATCTAACCAATCTAATCTTAGAATAAAGATCAAGGTTACCATAATAGTTACTTTGTTGCAGGTGACTAAAATCATTCTGGGGTACTTACAGTCTTTTTGAACTCCCTGCATTCGTCTGGTGTGAGAGTGTCTGCTTTGGCTATTAAAGGGATGATATTCACTTTGTCATGAAGTCTTTTCATAAATTCAACATCTAATGGTTTTAACCTGTAAAACAACATGGTCAAATTAGTCACACAAGTCATCAGAGTGTTTTAACAAGGAGTAAAATATGCCTAGCATTATTATAAAACAATTACCCATGTCATGACAGAGATAAGAAGAACTTAGCCATATCATGACAGAGATATGAAGAACTTACCCATGTCATGACAGAGATAAGAAGAACTTACCCATGTCATGACAGAGATAAGAAGAACTTATCCATGTCCTAACAGAGATATGAAGAACTTACCCATGTCATGACAGAGATAAGAAGAACTTACCCATGTCATGACAGAGATATGAAGAACTTACCCATGTCATGACAGAGATAAGAAGAACTTAGCCATATCATGACAGAGATATGAAGAACTTACCCATGTAATGACAGAGATAAGAAGAACTTACCCATGTCATGACAGAGATATGAAGAACTTACCCATGTTCTGACAGAGATATGAAGAACTTACCCATGTTCTGACAGAGATATGAAGAACTTACCCATGTCATGACAGAGATATGAAGAACTTACCCATGTCATGACAGAGATATAAAGAACTTACCCATGTCATGACAGAGATATGAAGAACTTACCCATGTTCTAACAGAGATATGAAGAACTTATCCATGCTCTGACAGAGATATGAAAAACTTAACACATGTTCTGACAGAGATATGAAGAACTTACCCATGTCCTGTTGGAGCAATAAAGTACAGACATGTGTGAACTCTGTAGTCTGGCATGGTGATGCGGCTAACTCGGGACTCTGAGTTGAGGTAATCATCATATTTACTGTCAATGAAGTCAATAACTGGTTGCCAACTGTAAATGTTAATCATACAAAATAAAACATAGTCAAAAGTAGTTTGCAGAGCGATAGTTTCATTTTCATACACCAATGACAAACTTTGTTGCTGTTTTTTCTATTTTTTAAAAGGAACAGATCTGTGACAAGATGATTGGGTCATTTTTAATGTCTTTATTTCATATCACTTTAATCAAATCCAAACATCAGATATAGCAGTATTGTTCTGTAAGCATTACCAATTGGGCTGATCATGCAAACTATTATCGCCCTGGGAAATGCTTTTTTTTTTTTACATTGAAGATGTCGCCTGGGGTAGCATGTGCGATAAATATTTGTTCAGTGTTCAAAAAACGGCCAAGAATCCATATCTACAAGTTTCCTATGGAACATTGTTTCACCAATGCGTAGAAGCAAAATTGACTTTGTCCTGTATTTCGCACAGTGCAGACGAGTATGTCATATCATGGTTGAAAAGTGTGACATTTTTTCATAAATACAAACAGATATATATCTAAAGGTGAGACAGAGCTAAAACTGGATGAAGTTCATAAAATTATGACAGATTTCAATGATAAGGTGATTTTTTCTCGTTGAATGTTACTATTGTATCTAAATTTTCTACATTAAGCATTCTCTCTGATATCTTCTATGTAAAATAACAAACGTAAATAGTGTAGCCGGTTTGTATGATTAGCACCAGTGATTACAGCTAAAAACACAATCTGTTTTCTATGATATCATCATCACTTTGACTGAACACTTACCAGTTACTATTATCTACTGCGTCCCCAAAACCTGGAGTGTCCACAACCGTCAGCTGTAATTGCACTCCATTTTCCTTCAGAACTGTTTTTGTTGTTTCTACCTGTTAAATCAGACAAAACAATGAATGGTGGCCATGAATAGACAAGAGGCCCAATGGGCTTTAACGATCATATGACTATCAATACAACATATAGTACAATTACACAGTAAGTCGTTTAAAGATTGTAACCTATTTGACCCCTGTGACCTTGAATAATTAATTCATGCAGAACTCTAGTAGCGATTTAAAGGATTAAACCTATATTTCCCTTATTGCCTCTCACCCTATTCCCCAGGGTGGCCAGAGCCAAACTTTAACTGTTCCCCTTATATCAAATTAATTTGCCCATGGATGTTTCTGGCAAAAAATATATCCAAAACAAAACTCAACCATGATCCCGGCAGGATTTGCCACTCTAACAGGGATCCTGGTGGAACAGAGAAGAGTTACTCCTATTTCATGGAATTCTTAGTGTTTGGGCTACTTCAGGTCAGATGACCTAAAAATCATTCAGAACTTTTAGGATTAGTAGCATTTTGAAAGAATTAATTACCACTACTTTCCTCTACTTTGCCAAGCCAAAGATTCATACCAACTCTGTTCTCCTTTTTACCAAGATATTTCTGGCTCAATTTGGTTAAAATCAATCCCCATAATGAATATATTAGTAAATGTGATTACCTAGAGAGTAAATTTAGAATTTTATGCATGGCACATGCGATATCAGGTGTCTAGGCCTCATGGTTCTTGTCAAGAAGCTGTTCAACACCTATTTGGTCCCTGTGGCTTTGAATGAATATCGAGATAATTCATTCAGGCAAACTTGGTAGCCTTCATCTCAGAAAGCTATCAGCCTTTTGATTATTGAGAAGATATCATTTGAATAAAACTTTTACAAATAGTGTACGACGATGGACGACGCTTGACTATAGGTCATCCTTTCGGGTCAGATGACCTAAAAAGCCCTATATATTCCTATAGCAGAAGTCTGACAATACCTTGACAGTTTTCTGTATCCGATGGGAAGGGCCTGGATAATCTCCACTGTATAGGTCGGACAGGAACAAGGAATTGATCAGGGTGGATTTTCCTAAACCAGATTCACCTAAAAGAGATATGATGTGATTAACAACAGGTCCAGAGGGCCAGTTTTATTTTAGCGCTGTCTTTGAAGCGCTTATTCCTGTACATTGCTCAATTTTGTAAAAGAGTATTTCTGGTATTGAATCAACAAATTACTCTAATTGATATCCACACTTCTAAATCATAATTTAGATTTTTTTTTTTTCACATTTGTAGCTAAAATAAGTACATTTACATTAATGAAGTATAAGATGGATTTTGTAAAAAATTGACTTACCCACAACCATAAGAGTGAACTCAAATCCTTTCTTCACCGACTTTCTATAGACCTGGTTAGGTAAGCTTGCAAACCCAACATAACCATCCAACTCTTTAGTACTATCATTGTACTTCTTGTCCTTGTCTTTTCCATGGTCTGCTACCTCTTTACGTGGAGGCTCTTGAATTCTTTCACGATCAACCCCGAAACGAGAACTTGGATCAAACTTTGGCAATTGTGCTGATGGATCTCCACCTTTAAAGAAGGCTTCTCGCTTGGCAGCATTGATCTGGAAAGATCAACAGGACAAGTTATAAACTATACAAGAGGCCTAATGGGCCTGAACAGTCATCTACTGTTAATGTAATATACAGTATAAATAGAATACAAAGTTGATTCAGAATGTAGCATATTTGACCACTGTGACCTTGCAATTGAATGAAGGTTAAGGTCATTCATTTGAACATACTTGGTAGTACTTCATCCCAACATGGTATAATTCTGCAGGTACAAAATTAGGTTGTAATCTGTGATCTTCATCGAAAGTCAAGGTCATTCATTTGAACAAACTTGCTACAATATCAGGTCTCCAGGTCTCTTTGTTATTCACATGAAGTAATTAACAGATTTTAACCTATTTGACCCATGTGACCTTGAATGAAGGTCAAGGTCATCCATTTGAAAATCTTGGTAGTCCTTCATCCAAGAATGCTACAGGCCAAATATCAGTACCCTGAGTTTTTCATTTATTGAGAAGTCATTTGAAAGAAAAGTTTACCGACTGCACACGACGACCATGCAATGCTGACGATGCATGATGACTGTAGGACATCCTGAGCTAATAAACTAATATTAAATGAACACCACACATTTATAACTAAACAAGAAGAGGCCCTTGAACCTTAAAGTGTACTTGAAACATTAAATCATATTATAATATGTAACGTTATTGTGTTTGATAAGAATGTTGAAAACCGCATCGACCCCTTCAATACTGATACCGCCCTCTGAATACACAAATTTGGTGAATAACCGTATGTAAAGTCATAAGCACAACGGCAGTGATCTGTTTGGTAGTCATGGTGTATATATCAAAAATTCCTGATATGGGTTTACAAGAATTTTACAAATATATATATCTATATATAGCTATTGTACAGTTTTGATGCTGATATGGTTACATGAATATATAAAGCAAGCATTGCAACTGAACTAAGGTTACAATACATATATATGCCCCTATATAGTCAATGGGAGGGGAGTTGCGTAGAAATTAGCTTAATCGCAATGACGTATGAATACAAACGAAGTGCAGGTTCGGACTTCTTCTAGTTCACGCTTCGATAAGATTTTGCGTATCACCTTGTATATGTAGCTGTAAACTTTTATGCACGCACAGCACAGTACTTAACTCTTTCCACTCTTATTCAGATTTCCCGCTTGCTACCGTAAATATGGACTTTGTCCTTTGTGTATTGAGCAAATGCATATCACTGCAGAGCCCTATATTGTTTGCTCAACTCCCCTTTATGTCAGAATTCCGTGTTCCGAATTTTATCAAAATCTGTCAAATAGTTTAAAAGGAATATGCCAGACAATGTTGTGTCTACAGACAGACAGCTGACAGACAGACGGACAACCCGATTCCCGTATATCCTCCCCCCATCCCCTTTAACTTTGTTGTGAGTGGTATAATAAACTCTGTTCCCCTTCCCCAAAGGATGTTTCTGGCCAAATTTCCCCTATTGGGCCCCACTGCTCCAGCTCCTTACATCTATATAGCTAGATCTGAAGTACATTATAACACACACATACGTACTTTCCAAAAAGCTTAGGGGTATTATGCTGAGTTTGGTAAGACTTACAACAGGAGGCTGTATAGGCTGTATATCCTTGTTATCAGTCTGTACAGGGGCCGGTTTGTCATACCGACCTACCCCAGTCATTGACCCCACACTGCTAGCAGGGGATGGCGATTCAGATTTATCACCATTTGTGGTCCCATTATTACTGTTCAATGAAGGAAGTGTGGTACTTCTGTCAGATAAAGGACTCCCACGATTGTCCACCACCTTGGGTTTTTCTGCTTCTTCTTTTCGAAAACTAGATCTTAGAAGACGTGTTCGTTCTGCAACGGAGGGTGGTTTTTCAGGGAGAGGTGGAGCAGGCCCCCTCGAGCCAGTTGAAGATGGAGAAGGGTTTGGGACTGATGTGGATGCCATGTGGTATGAATCAGATAGTCCGATGTTAGCTGTTAGCCTGTTTGATTAATTCCCACAAGCTCCAGGCAAATTTTTTTTTTTGCTGGTAAATCTCAATAAAAGCACACAGTAAGTTGTATATTTTACTGGCAGACAAAACAAGGCCTACCAACAAACTCCAGGCACAACACAAGATCCCAAAATGAATTTCACAAAAACAAATAACACTTGGTTCCCGAGTACAGTCTAGTCTTCATCGCCATCACATATTATACTCCTTCCACATCTATTCACTTCCTCAAACTTCCATAAACATGGAAACTTCCACAGAGAATGTACTCAGTAATGCAGGCTACATTCTTTAACCAAGCCTAGGGGTGAAATTTAATCTCCTCTCAGCTAAACACACAACCCCGTCTGCCATCACTTTCACCACCACCACCAGTATCTGTAGCAGTCCTAGCTATAGGGATTCTGATGATGTGGCCTAGCCTGGGCGTTTGATAGAAACTATATTTCTGCTATAGCTGTTTATGTTACAGTAAGAAACTGCCCTGTGTATGCTAGCATGTGTATCATGTTAATCTGTTTCCGTCTATATACTATGTACATACTGTATAGAACAGGCAAGCCTAGGCCTACATAGCTGAGGGCCGGATGTGCACAGAGTTAGGGAGAGATGACCTCAACATTCAATGACTAACATACGCACTATTAAAAATAATTACACAAGTATAGCTAAAAAGGCTACTATTCAGCATTATTTATAATTATAAGCAAAAATGTATAGGAAAGTTTGACAGATTTTTCTGTACACAGAAGCTGGCATAGTTAAACACGATATAATTCAATTTTGAAGAAAAATAATTAAAATAATTAAAAGTGTTTTTACAGTCAATGTAATGATACCATAATCAATTTTGTGTTATTTATTTATGAATGGGCCACTACTTTTCGGAAACAAAAATAGTTTCCTCAAAACATTTATAACATAATAAAATTTAACGATGGCCCAAGATATATTGATAAAAGAAAGTGTTGATCCACACTTTTGTTATTTTTATTTCACATATGTATCATGATCAATTTAAACATTATAGTATGATTATTTCCAGTAGCAATTTTATGTTGCGATGTTTCTGGTCTGAACAAATATTCCTATCTGTCAAAGTCTATATATCAGATTACAGAATTGTAAAGTCTTTTAAATACATCTTTTCCCATATCCCTGTAACACCCCACCTGGTCTGTCTGTAGTCTGAATGAAGTGGATATATATGTATCACCTTGACAATACGCACCTGGACACCATGTCCACCTGTAGTGGATACCACGTAATGCACTCAGTGTCTAGGTACCTGTAGTCTAAACCTTGTGAATTCTGTGTCTACCTGTAGTCTATAAACCTAGAGTGATATGTGTTCAAGTGTCCGGAATGGACTTTCGGAATGTTCCAACCATAAATCACATGAATAGTTTCAACCTGTTGTATGTGCGTTTCTCCGCTCGGGAATGATGTCAGTCAAACTTATGGTGGAGTTGAGTTAACAGTGACAAATCTAATCTCACTGAGGACAGAACTTACCTGTTTTGGCTGTTACACATTCAAAAACTTGGCTACACTTGTAATTTCAATCATTGTTAAACAACCTTATGACAAAGCCATGTTTGGTATACAAAATCGTAAAAAACAATATTATAGTATGATCTACATGTACATTACTTTAGTTCACAGGTGTAAGCGTGTTGTAATTTGTGATATGATATCTTAACAAGGTGGTCTAAGTGATATGATCTTGGTGGCTTTTACAATAATATTTTATAGCTGTAGTCTCTTACAAAGACCTGAGAATCACTAAAACTAACATAATTATTTCGACCTATATATTCACCAGTCCATGTAGGGTATCTCAAATATCAAAATATGTGAAAAAGCAAAACCTAGGCAATATTATTACAATTGGCAATGCATGTTAGAGGTGGGATATCCAGCTCTGGATTGGCTTCCTTTCCCTAGCTTTCAAACATTTACACACCGCCATTTACAGGTAATGTAATTACGAAACTTTAGCTAAGACCTTGTGTTGCTTTATCTTTCGGTGGGTATGTGATGATGAGTGACTTAAAAGAGATTTTAAATCTTTATATTCACAGGTTTATAAATGCTAATAGATCATTGATACAAATTCAAGTCAATTCAGTAGGTCCCTTTGAAGTCAACATTGCTATTTCCCAGAGTTTTTATAGACTGTCATTACATGATGCTAAAATATTTGGGGAGAGGACTTGAAACTATGCATGTGATTTGTGGTTTCAAACTTTTCAAAAGCTCATTCCGGATGCTTTAATACATTTCATTGTAGTGCACTCTGTGTCAACTCGTAATTCACACCATGTATAGCTACCAACTGTTATTTGTTCTAATTGGAAGCAATGATATCTATTTACAATAAGATGAATATTGGCTGAATATCACTGTATCATATTTAGTCACATATCAGATTTTCCTAATTATCGCAAGGATTTAATAATGCCTAGGTTGGGATTTTGTTTTCTTCATATTTTACATCTCGTACAAGCGAGAGAAAACAATCTAATATTGAACAGCTGAATAACGTAATGTAAACATTGATGAATATAAAGGTTACTTTAACTGTATATTTGTAATTAGTAAACTATAGCAGTATTCACTCCGACATGGTCGCATAATCTTATGTTGATTGAATCTTTCCATACCGTTTTGAACAGTATTTTACCCTCAATCTTTCCTGTTGTGGACTATAAAGAACCAAGTTTTATGCAAAACTATGTTCTGTTTTAGTAAAGGATATTGATCATATTTGTGGTCAAATTTGATTAAAATCTATGCTGAACTCTACCATTCTTACCACTGATAATCCATATAAGCCCCCCCCCCCTTCCACCTCAAGGGGGTCAGAGCAAATATTTTATAAGTTCTATTATAGTTCAACTTCATGTTTCTGGTCAAAATTGATCCATACTAATTTGTGTTGTGACCTGGTTATCATGACAAAAAATATTGATAACCTGCATGCATTTTGATATATCTAGATACATGCATGGACCGTAATGATATAACATTATTACCCGGTAGTTTAAATTTAGGAGTCGTCTGGACAAAACTTTCTATAGAAATGCAGACATACAAGCAGATTCCAGTTAAAATGTGGATACTCCCCTAAATTTGTTGCAGGTAGGTGGGGTTGTTCATAGAAATTTTCTCGGTCATATTTGAGTACATATTTGACCAGACATGCACAGTACTATCTCAAACAGCATGTTCTATAAAACTCATACCAAACCTATAAATGTCTAGACCAACACAGAAAATACCCACTTAACATTAATAAGGAAATAATGTCTCTAAAGATAGCCTGTAGATATAGATTACATGATCCTCGAAGCTTCACTAGCATAAACTTCATACAGAATATGAACTTCCATGTAAAAAATGGAATAAAAATTCAACTTTACAACTTACAACACTTACCTCTTCTGTAAAAGCTTCAGAGTTCAGTGGGATTGTCTGTGTCGACATTTTCTGACTAATCCGTAGGAAAATGAACTCAGAAACAATTCCTCTTATATTTTTGTTCTTCAGCTGCAGTGTCACTGCACACGTAATACAAATCCAAACTGCTTAATGTCAAAAGTTCACAATCAACCCATCCATACACACTTTTTATCCTGAGCACTTCCGCAAAGCTTGCCCCGGTAATATTCTCACAATTTGCAGGCTCTTAGTGAAAAGTTTACATTTACAACAGCCATGTGTGAAATGAAACCTTCACTATATACACTTGGAATGATCAACCCAGTTCAAGGCTGAACAGGAAACCCTTGACAGAAAGGAAATAGAATAATATCCAATAGGTTGAACAAAGATTACAATAACACACCCTTTATAGTAGATGTATTAACTAGGACGTTCACAATGTAAATTGGACCATTAATCAGCTTTAATCTGAAATTTCAGTCCCAATACACATTGCAAACTTGTTAATATTCCAGAGCAGACGTCCCACAGCAGAAACAGCTAGCACCAAATTAGCTACAGATCACAACATTGGTTGAATGATTCTGACATTACTTAACACATATTACACACACTATACAGAGCCAGGTGTCTCTGATGACTGACTAACAATGGACAGGTAAATACACATCAGGTACGACTTCATCCTCTGACACATCTGCGGAATGTCTCTCTGGACGTCACACTGTTTATACTGGTTTAATGTAGTATATTAATACTCAGTAAGACAGATCTGTAGTGTAAAATGTTTTAATGTATGTATATATACATACTGGTACATACAATACTCAAGTACAGCGAGTAAATCCTGAAGAGTTGTGTTTTAGATATTGTACACATGCTAGTATGGCAGACCCTGTAGAGCTATGCTATATATAAATATCTGACAGGTTTTATTTACTGCTGAACACCACAGTATCAGCATTACCAGTAGGAGATAGGTATATCTTATCTTCATAAAGTACAGCCTACAACTGTTATAGGATATAGTCAGCAAAACGCAAACGCTGGAAAAACAACAGAGGCTTATTGTTACGATAAATGTATGTATTTACTTGACCAAGAATAACCAACCATTGATAAAATTCATTTACAACAGTACAGTGTGCTATTCAATAAGAATGGTGGCACTATATATATATTTCTACCACAATATGTTGTGTTATACCCCCAACCCCCCACCCGGCGAATATGTTCATGAAATTAAACAATAGAGGTGGGTATTGTGGAATTTTTCGTATTGTGATATCTTGTGAAACATGATCAGAGCATCGCGAAATATCGTGATATGTATCATATTTTTGCTGACTGTGTCTAGCTGACATGCTGGCCTAAAGAATTCATTGGTCCAAGTAAAGCCACAACGTAATGCAAAAACTAATACATGTTTACGTATTAATTTTGAACCTAAGTGATGGAAGAATTTACATACATTTGTCTCCACTTAATGACCGTATGATAGTTTTTAAACTTCAAAAAGCTGACATATAGTTGTTTTATTTGTTATAAGTGTTAGAAAATGGTAACCTAAAATATGTTGGAGAATTACCCCGAAAATGTTAATACAGCGAATGATCTTGATAATATATAGGATGCAATGAGCCAAGTGTAAACAAAATCACATCATGGTTGCTGTCATAAAGCATGGTTTCCCCAACCGATCACGAACTAGTTTTGTTACATTTACAAATATATCCAAAATGTATTTCAAAAATTTCCATTAAAGATGCTCAACCACTGACAAATGGTATTTTTTCACTATTAAAAACAAGAGCAAATGATTGAGTAGTTTTCTTCAGTTGCAAAAGGTGTACTTACTTTACAACATTGCCACCATTGAAAAGTTTGAGCTTCTAATTTTACTTTAAGTTAAAAATATGAAAAATTATTAGTTGCATCCCGAAAAAATTATGTGTCACTATATCCTATATGGAATGAAGCACTTATTACGCATACCAATGGCGAAATAAATTATTTTATATTATTTTTTTTTGTGTTAATTAGACATATCTACATGATCAAACACCAATTATTGTTCAAATGATGAATATCATTTATGCTCAGTCGGCGGTGGAGCATCTTTTATGAACCACGATTCATATCTTTTTCATACTGAACCTCGATAATCATATACTAGTATACCAATAATATTGCACACCACTATTAAACAACTACTAGGTATACATGCACAGTACTTTTTTTTCTCTTTTCTCTGGTTTTCAAACTTCATCTATCAAAATCCTAGGTGGTTGGTCGACCATCTTGTTGACCGATGTGTCTCAAAATGCAATATGCACAAATGGGTACAAGCTTTAACGGGTACATACATATGAAATTTGAAACAGATCTCTTTAGCACTTTTTGAGAAATAGCCGTTACAAACTTTAACTATCAAAATCCAAGATGGTGGTCGGTTGTCCATCTTGTTGACCCATCGGTCCCAAAATGCAATACGCACAACTTGACATGTTTTATTTTGCCTACAGTATCAGCCAAGTTGTGGCTTCGAAATCACACATTAAGAGTGATCAATATTATTTCAGTCTTTGATAGGCACAAACGGTTGTTAATTTAAAACTTCCATCCTCAAGTCGCCAACTATATCTGTACCTCAAACATTACGATTGCTCAGCAGTCCAGTATAAACAATTCATAGCTTGAGCCTCAGTAATGGCGGTTATTTGCTTTCAGGGCTCTCTCTCACTTTTGTGTAAATGGGGCTGGGGGACCAAAATTGTGAAAATTGGAATTTGTCAAATAAAACAAGAACAACTGAAAACTTGATTTATTTCAAGTTTGACTATCTCGTAAAATATTTCAGGTTTCTTTCTTTTGGCCTTTCCTTTTTTTTTTTTTTTTTTACACAAAGGCGATGTGAAAATAACCCTGAGGAATTTTGAATAAACAAGGGTATTTTAATTTAGTTTGGGAATTGGGCCCATAATCGGCCCAAAAACAGCCCAGCGAGAGGCATTAAAGGCAGTTAATTACCAGAAGAAACATGGTCAAAGGTATGCTACTCGAAAAGTTGATCTGAGCAACTGATCGTTTAAGACAACTTTGATGGGTCAAAAATGACCGGTCGTTAGCCACATTAGATAGGTGGTTGTTCTACACAGTGATTATCAAGTAAAAATGCACAGCGAGTCTAAAAACTGGTCGTTATATACACGCAGTCGTTATAGACATACGGTCATTGGAAGGTTGTTGAAAGAGCAGGTTTGAGTGAAGTAGAACTGAAATACACAGTAAACTGTATTTTTAAAGAGTGAATCATATTTGCCCCCTGTGACCTTGAATGAAGGTCAAGGTCATTCATTTGAACAAAATTGATAGCCCTTTATCCAAGCATGTAAAGAAGTCCACTACCAGGTCTTGACTAGGCCTTATGCCCTTCATTCTAGCGTGTCACAGGCCCAATTGACCGATCGTCATGTGTAATATAGCCACGCCTTGTGCTCACAAATGCATGTATTTCTATTCAATGTCGGAGCAAATATCGTAGCACACACAATACAAAATACAAAGTCACATGCACTTTGATTGACAGCTGACGATCTGTCAATATCAGTGGCCATTTTTACTAAGCTTCGTAATTAAGATACAAAATTTCCATAACCTTATCTATTTCCATAAACTTATCTTAAGTGAAGATATTTGAAATTTCTGTCTTACCAAACTTTGTATATTAATTTATGAATAAAATTATGACGTAATTTATGACAAGTCAGGGGCTATCGTAACTTACGATTCATTCATAGGTTATATTTATAAATTTTCTTTCATGTCAAAATTTAACATGTGGTAATTAAACTTGCTTTAGTCTCTATATATATATGCTTCTTTTAGTAATTCATGATCACAAGAAGTCAATTAAAAATGACCTTGAATAAAGGTCAAGGTCACTTGCTTGAATAAACTTGGTAACCCTTCATCCCAGCATGCTACGTGAAGCTAAATATCAGTACCCTAGACCTTAAGGTTAGAAGAAAACGTTTGAATGAAAAGTTTAGGAATGGCATCGGTGGACCAAAACACAATGACTAAATAGGTTACCCTTAGTGTCAGATGACCTAACCCTGCCAACCCTCACTTTATATTCTATCACTTCCAATATTCTGCTCCCATAAGTGAAACTGGAGTACAACAATATGAGTGTTATATTCAATGCTTAATTTCAGTGAAGACATTCAAATATATGGAAATACCCAAATTAAACCCATTTAGCCCCGCCTCTAAGGCCCTTATGAGGTCTGAGCCAACCATATATACAATTTCGAGTTACCACCCTATAAGTATAAGGATCCTACCCGTCAAACATTGTTAAATACTCACCAGTGGTTAATATATAAACTTTATTTATTTTTACATCAATTGCGAAATAAGTCGTTCAACTTATGCAAATTAGGGGTGTGGAAGGAAACAGGAGCTCCTAGAGAAATCCTACCTCACCTTCTCATGTCTGGGCCGGGATCGAACCCCGCCCGGCTAGGCAAAAGGCGGGCGGCTTAACTACTATGCCACCTGATCGACTGGCGGTTATGAAGAAGTCGATTGATGATATACGAACTGACAATAGAGGTCGCAGCATCGCATATACCAGGTATAAGCTAACAATATATCCCCCACTTCGTTTGGGGACATGTATGACTAGATATAGTTAGGGTCTAAAAGAACCTCTAGATGAAATTTGAGAAAGATGTATCTATCTCTTCAGTATTTTCTAAGAAACAGCAATAGCAATAACAACAATTGTTTACAGACGGATATATATGGATGGAATGAAGGATCATAATCGATCATAGACGAGAGGCAATTTGACCATCTGATGACGGTAGGCTGAAAATCAATCTTTCTGTTCGATTGTCTGGAAACATCTGGACAAAGAGATAGACAGACTGCAATAAGCACGAATAACATCTAAGTCTGCATTTATCTTGTCCCTAAACAATACAGTGGAACTTGGTTCATACCAACTCAGATGATTTGACAACTTGGCTTATAATACAAAGTACTTTGGAATTGCCATTCCTGGCAAGCCGTATTCCCTCTTTATCTTTGTTTTAAAAACTCTGAAAATTTGAAAAACATGGGTAATACAAAGTACAGTAAAACCCCTATAACTCGAACAGCAGGGGACCATATCAATAATTCGAGGAATACAGGGTATTCGACTCATCCGAGGTTGGTCATGATCGACCGTTGACAGTCAAAATGTCCGGTCTCCCTAAGACAAACAATACATTGCAATGACATTTTAATTACCGTAATTTCAGCAATTTGGATTTTTTATGAAAGTGTTTTTGATAGCAATATCAAGTTGAAAAAAATATGTATTACATAAAATAAGGGTTTGAAAATACTGACGACAAAGTAAATCAAATGTAAACAATCGTCAAACGTGGTACCATATTGGTTAAAACAGGCAATGTGTACAATTTCGATGATTTAATTAACAAAAATCATTGAACACATTTACAAAATAAATACACACTATAAAGTTATTAATCAGCATAGTTAAGAACAAACAACGATACCTATGTCTTCCTTGTAAAAGCGTTAGGTTACACGTGTTCACGAAGAAAGTTACGAAAATACAATATGCGGGGAAAGATACGGAACGCACTGATAAAATCGAACATGGGTCAATGTGATTTGTACTTAGCACTATCAAATTTTGGTATCGTTTATGTCTTTTGGAAAAAGAACACAGAAATTAAAAAAAAAAAATTGAACTTATACAGGAAGTCGGACGTCAGCGATTTCTTCCAACTCTTTTGTCATTTCACAATGCGTACTTTCTATTTAACACGAATCAACATCTTCCGTATTTTCGTATTTAAGCGAAGATTATTACCAGAGAGATATCGATTATTTAATGCCTTTTCTGAAATATTCAAATAAAGTTTGCATCAAACAACGACTGGCGATCGTGAAGGTAGGTAATACTGACACTGTTAATCCATTAATTACCGAAAGGCTTGATACGACACCTGTATAAACACAGGTCGTGAGCTATTATCCGTGACGGTCGGTGCAGTCAGGTGTGACACAGATATACAATTATCAAGGGCCGATTACCTGTTCGACGAATGCATGGGCACATACTATGTATTTGCTCAAACAGTGATATATTTCTGTTCGAGGAATAAGGGGTATTCGACGAATAGCTGTTCGAGCTATCCGGGGTTTTGTTACATAGATTATATAGGGACACGGTCGGGACCGTACGACCAGTTCGACGAGTAGGGGGTATTCGAGGAATCCGGGTTCGAGTTAGAGGGGTTTTACTGTAAATAAATCTAGACTAATAGATCACCAAAATGTTGATTTCTTTTTCATAATTCTGTCGCAGAATGGCACTTCAATAGCTGTATCTAACTACAGAAATATGGAGAAAATTTTTGAATGTTTAACAAATATCTCGAGTTATACTGCATCAACATGTACAATCATCAGTGATCAGCAAATGTTTGAGCTTCATTTGATTACTTGCTGGGCTCACGCTACCCATTCACATTTTTGTTAATAACGAATCGATCTGGCTAAATGCTAAAATAAATTCATCCAATTCGCAAAAAAATGCTAAAGTTTTTCTTCACACACCTGATATCCAATCACACGGATACAAGCTTCAAACATAGTTTTTTTCAGTCGCATTACCTTCATAGCAAAACAATTGATAAATAAATCAGTTACTGTACCAAATATATATTTTAATGTTGAAGGGATGTAAAGTAACAATATGCAAAACGGAGTATGGTTTAATGAATGATCAGGATCTTTTGTATGTGTGTACTTTTCACTTGATGCATAAAATACATTATTTGATGCTCTGTAGTAATTTAATGTTTTTCATTATGGAATGCTTTGAAGACACAATTTGCTAAATGAAATTCTTATTTGCTAAAGAGAAAAAAGTAATTTTCGCAACTTTTGCTAAGCAAGCTGGAAAGTTAGTGTGAGCCCAGACTTGCATAACTCAAAGTTTTCTCACGATTCCTTCAAATTGGTATTAACCAAGTTCCACTGTAGTTTCTTTTGCATCAGGTTTTAATTGTCATATCATGACAATTGGAGCGGTATAGCATTCAGCTAAGGTGAGGTACAAATATTACATTTAAGGTATATATATAGCTAGGTAGGTGAGAAGAAAATATTAATGTTAGTAACAAAAGTCATCTTAAATGTTAGGAGTTACAAAGCAAGTTCAAAAGCCTGAACTTGCTCATTACTCACGGTACTTGCTGAGGACATGTATAGTTGATCAAACAGGCAGAAGCCATCACAGAAACAGTATCGTTGACCAAGCAGACACAGAGGATGTCAACAAAGCAGACAAAATGGCACAGGGTATAAATCATCGGCAATCCAAGGAAGGACATGAAAAAAAAGACAATGTCAACATTAGTATGAATTACTAGAACTAGAATAATGGACAGTAATTATATATATATAATCTTACTATCAATTAGTGAACATGCACATCTCAACCCAATTTTGGCTGGTCATCATGAGACTTCATGAGTATTAACGTTAAAGTTGATTGGCCATGCATGCCAGGAAAATATAGCTGTCTATTTTACAGACCCATGTTTATTATTATATATTTTTCCCCATACTCAAGAAGAAATTTCAATTGTTTTCATGCATTTCATCATGCTATCATCACAAGAACAAAATTGATGATGTGTCATCATTGACAATATATACTGTATGTGGTTACATCCTATGCCATGATAACATCGTGATCACATATAATAGTCTAGCATATTGTCGGTCATGCATTAAAGAATTTAAAGTCCCATTATATTTTTATGAATGTTCTACAAGCTAAACATTGATGATCCTCATGAAATTATCTTTACTTAATTTTGTTCAAATATGTACAGTTTCGACAAAACTGCATATCTAATATATATAAATGGAACATGTAAATGTGTTTGTCAGAAAATTGCTTTGTGCGAATGTACCCGGATGATCACCAGGTCAGCGAAACCAGGGGGAAATTTAGAACATGTTTAGAGATTTAAATTCATTCAATTTTTTTGTGCATCCTTATAAAACAGTTTCTTCTTTCAAATATAGAAACACACTACAATATTATTATTTGTCCAGTCTAGCAACTTTAAACATGCATTTGTATGCAAAAACTACAAAAGAGCTAGTACTAAGTAGAGAGTATCCCTCAGTTGCCTCGTAATCGAGTGTGTGTAGAGCCCATTGTATGGTCTTGTGCAAAGCTGTTTGTTCGCTTAATACTTAATTGCTTATTCCCAATTCAAGTAATTTCAATTGACTTTCTATGGTTAACTCTCTTAAACTGTTTTCATATAACCCATCACTGATAATATTTTTTAAAGGATTTGACGATTTTACGTAGGATTTTAATTAATGTTTATGGAGACTCGCTTATAAAAATGACGAAAATAAGATGACAATGCAATATGCATTAGCATCTTTTGTCAACATCTATCAGCTGAAAAACATAACTGGGATCAAAGATTTTTTTTATTATAGCTAAACTCAGATCTTTGTGACAAAAGTGTCATATTTTTACATCTGGAACCAGTCGATAAGTAAAAGGATTTATAAGTGATAAGGACTTGTCACTCATGGTTTTGGATGCATAAATCGCGAACGCTTGTTTCTGCACTGACGGTGACATTGATATCCGCCAGCCCAAGCAAACTTTGATGATGTAGCTTGCGGGTGCCAGGCTTACCGTTTTACCTTCTGGGCCGTCATCTCATGACCTGTCGAAGCCCGAAATACTCTGGCCCGAACACCAGGGCCCAGCACCATAAAACTTTCTCAGACAATTTTTTTACTCAAGCCTATGGAAATTCATATACTTGAGTAAAAAATCTGTCTGAGAAAGTTTAATGGTGCCGGGCCCGGACCTAGACATTATGACAGATAGATGTCTTGACTATATATAGAGGGCCAGAATGCACTTCTACATGAAATGGTGGAACTCACCGACACCGCTTGGTATCAGGCCAGGCCATATGTCGACTGCAAAAATATTACTACTGATAATAATCTTATTCTATCCAACAAATGAATAATTTAATATCTACCCAGAGTAATCTGTTGCGATTTGAAACGCTTTGCATATGAGTTGTCGACGACAAGGAGGGAAAACTAAAGTCGGGGAAAACTGTGTTGACACAATAGAATGTGCATGTCTGATAAAATGTATGGCATATGATCATGAGTAATGAATTATTCATTTATTGAAAAGACCAGGGAAAGTGGCAATTATCAGCGATTATATTTTCTAAGCAGTCTGAATAGGAAATGACCAGGCCCAATACCAAACGGTGTTGGTAAGTTCCATCTCTTCATGTAGTTGTGCGCTCTGGCCCTCAACCAGACATCTATCTGTCATATATAATGTCTAAGTCTGGTGTCATTCGGGGTATCATGGATTACAGCTGTCATATATTTTTAATGAGAATTTAGACATTACTTCTAAATCTTCCGTCCATAAACCAAGGACTAGACATCGTGAAATTTATTAAACTTTACATTGGTGTTTCTTTGGACTCGCTAATCCAGTTCATAACCGTCTGGCGCGGTGTTTATTAGTTTAAAGAGACAGTGACTCACTTATAAATCCATCATGAGTACAAGTTATGAAAGAGGACGTGATGTTTTGTTAATTAGCTTATGTTTGAGAATAAACATTTTTAATAGCCACCCTTTATTCATGCTTAGAGTATTCCAATATTCGCTAGTAGACACATTATTCGCTAGATGTGTTTTCCAGTCTTTGCTTTGCGGAAGTGACTAATACTAAGCGAACAGCCGGGGTCATGATCAGTGTTTTGCAGTATGTTCACGTTCGACAATAGATAACTGTTACTCAATTTCGATGGATTTTTAAATCAATCAAGTGCATACTGTTAAAATTTGAACAGTGCATCAAAATGTGACATATAAGCTTACCCATTATGAGATTATTCTTCCAGTGTTCTATTCACCACGAATGTGCTTCCTGCGCATGCTTACATCAGAGTTTGAAACTTCCGCTCTTTGCTCAGTGTATCAGAGACTTCGAAAGACGTCACATGGAGTTTGATGTGTGATCTTAGATATAAAAGTGACTAATCAGCAGTCTAAATGCGTTCATATTGGCCTCTAAAAACCTTAAATATCAAAACGACGATCAAGTTCTGCTGATGTTGTCCAGTTTACTTTTGACATGTAGAAATCTACAACTCATTGAAACATGCAGTCGGGAGATACGTTTCTGATAATATATCGCTAGATAAGCTTAGGCCCAGAAACATATGTTTCTGATAGGCCTTACTGATTTATATACATATATTGCTTATGACAATGATTATATTTCATGTAAATGATATCCAAAAATGTATATTTAATTTAATATGTGACACTTTGAAAACGTAATCTAGATTTGAATAAAATACTATTGATGTGTTTTCATACATGTATACATCTGTATGGATGAATATAAAGAGATTTATATCTACTTAATTATCTTAATCTATTAATATAAATAATTTTTTTTTAAGTATTTTTTAATTTTCAAAATTTTCCAGAATGTAAAAAATTGCATCAGCTAGAGATCAACACAAGTTATTCATCATCATCATCGTCATCGTCATCATCATCATCATTATCATCAGAAACATATAACATATAAGAATAATTTTGATATGCTGTAAAAGTTCAGTAATTTTCAGATGGTTTGAGTTCGATTTTGGATAGAAAAATAATATTTTAACTTATTTATTAATCAAACAAAACGCACTTCCGGTTTTGAATGCCTTATTTTCGAAAAAAAAAAACCAGGTAAAATTGCTTATTTTTGTGCTTTCAAAAATCATATCAAATAACGTCAATCGGGAAAACTGATCACATCAAACCATGATATAATGTTTAAACTTTGTGATGATGCAAAAATATCATGTTAAAAAGAATACACTTAAAAGTAGTTAGCCAAGGCAAAACGCCTATACACCGGAGGTACCTCTGCTTGTCAACAAAGACAGAGAAGGAGTTTCCAAACTCTAGGTATATATGTTTCTGTTATCATACACTTCATCTTTCATAATCATCATCATATATGGATGTGACCAAAGGGAAGATAATTTTAACTGTAAGTGTACGAGTTATTCCCCTTGGTCGAAGCTCTCATCATATTTTTAGGGTTGTAAAACAATCAAGACATGTAGAGCTATATCATGTAGTTCCATATCTTATACCCACTCAATAAGGACTACAAGGTCATTCAGTAATCAGCATAACTAAAAATAGCAAATGATTTATTTGATTAGGCTATCATTATCATCACTTGAAATAAACATAATAGCTATACAGTTAATACATCATCAACATCATCACAGGGACCTGACACGATTTTTTTACCAACAGTAGAGTTCTATATCGATTTTACCGAACATGGCAACACTACATGTAATTTGCATAATGCAGTCACGGTATGTAAAATCCAGAACTTTGAGCATTCCGAGGAAAAAAATGAACAAGGGACATAACATACACCTCCAAAGGAGATTGTAGATGAACACAGTTATGGGTACTGTTTACTACCATAAGCGTGGATTTTGTGATTTCGGCTTGGTTTTTTTAGGAACCAATTAGAGGCTAGACGTCATTTCGAGTGGACAGGATTCCCTTCTTGATCCAAAAAGGTATCAAAATAATGTTTGATGTCATCAAACTGTATTATTTTCTAAAGAGTATAGATAATTTCATATTATGATCACAAATATGTAGACAAAATGTAACAAATAAAATTTTGGCTGCATTTTTAAGACAGAAAATGTCGAAATTCTGGGTGCTATTTTCGGCCATGTCAATTATTAACAATAGTGATTCACCCACTTTCGGTTTGAGTGCACCAAAAATATTTTCGAAAAAAATTTTCCGGTAAATTTGTCGTTTAAAGGTCTTAGTGAGGCAAGGTCTATTTTTAGCAATATAACACCATCGTCGCACCACGGCCCTTTTCAATCATAAAATTGAGAAAACAAAGAAAGTTATTTCTTAATCTTATTCACTCATAAGTTATATCAACTTGTATCTTTATATCAATAAAGTTGTGTGTATATATAATGTCGCTTTACTATAATGACGAATTCACGTCATGATGAAACCCCATCATATAATGGAAAAGTCAGATCATATAATCATAAAAAAAACACATCATATAATGACAAAAGAACGCCATATAAGGCCAAACAAAAATAATAAGTCTGTGTTAGGGTTACCCGGTCGACCCTAGTTTTTTACCCCCGACCCATTTCATTTCATTTCATTTTTTTTTTATTCCGTAGGCCTTTCGACCTATAGGTGAAAATAACAACATGTATTTATCAATTGCAACGTACCAATCCATATAAGGAGAGTGATAAACAAATATTGGAATATTACATAGGTTCATAATAATAATAATTACATTCATGTAGTAAAATAATATATTATGAATTCAATGCGAGACAGTTGACCCTAATTTTTTCCATTTTCTACGAAAAAAAAATTAAAGTCGCGATTTCGATCTCGGACTCCGGTTCCGGCCTTTTTTTAGAGTGAAAGACACTAAAAAAAACCCCAAAACATGCCGACCTTCCGACCCTATTTTCTTGCCAATGCAACCCTTAACAGACATATTATTTTTTTAGGCCTAATGACAAAATCACATCGTATAATGACAAAGTCGTATCATATAATGACAAAGTCGTATCATATAATGACAAAGTCGTATCATATAATGACAAAAGAACATCATAAAATGTCGAAATCACATCATATAATGACAAAATCACATCATATAATGACGATGTCTCATCATAAAATAATCATATGATGTGTTTTAAATCTCAGGACACATTTAGTTTGGGAGTTATCTCCCTTATATCATTGATAAGATGCTCCACCGTCGACAAAGCATTCGTGTGTTTTATTTAGCTTTTGGTGCATGCCCAATCAGTACCAGTACCACGGATTTTTTCGGGATGCAATTGATTATTTTCAATATTTTTATCTTGAAGGAAAATTAGTAACTCAAACTTTTCAATGGTGGTAATGGTGTAAAGTAAACAACTTCTGTAACTGTATGAAATACAAGATATTTAGATTTTAATCTTGTAGTAGCAAAAAGGATTACTTGATCAATTTCTGTAAATAGTTGTGAAGTTTAGAAGTCTTGTGTATTTTTATTACAATATATTTGGTTTTGTAAATCTTAATAGTGAAGTAGGTGCATTGATCAATATGTAAGTTAATATACTCTGATCTCCATATCACAAGATATTTGGGTTTAAATTTTGTAATAGAGAAATTGATGCATATCGACCAATTTCTATAAACTACTAACTAAATCTACTGAGGTACTATTAACTTTATTTTGCTGTCGCGAATGTTACTATTGCATCTTATTTATCACTTTACTGTTTCTTTATAAAAGACAAGTCATCAATACTAACAGGTAGTATATTTGTACTTCCTACCATTGATAACTTCTATATTCTGGCACAGATTCATATTATACAGTGATTAGAGTGACGGAGAATGTTTCAACACATTGTGACTCTGTATCTGCAGAACCAGAATTATTTGTATGTACTTGTATTGAGGTTGTGAGTTATTCTTTATAATAATTGGCTAATCAGATGATCTGTGATCATACCCAAGTTATGATAGACTTGAGAGAGGAACCTTCAAGTAGAGACGAGGACGAAATTCGTTTCAAAAACTTATTGAAATAGTTAGAAGACAATTTATACCGTAAGTTCCATTAGCAGATTCGTATCGCTGTATCTCAAATGGAATGGGCCGTGCCAGCAGAGCTGTACCGGTACAAGTGGTTTATTTTCAGAAACGTACCACTGGAATCCAAGATGGCGGACGCGAGATTTTTTTTTCTTCATCGAAATAATTATTTTCTTTATTGAAAACAAGTATTTATGACCGATGAAATTACACGGATTATATATTTCAATGCATGACGAAGCTATTTAGGCATTACTATTTAAGCCATCATGTTCTGTCCGTCGTCGCTCGCCGTGCGTAAACTTTAATTCATTCAAACGACTCCTTCTCAATAACCAATAGGTCGAGGGTACTGATATTTGGTCTGTAGCATGCTAGGATAAAGGGCTACAAAGTATGTTCAAACGAATGACCTTAGCCTTCATTCAATGTCACCGAGTTCAAATTACATGTAGTCCGCTAAACCTGCCCATATTATCAGGTGTTTTTTTATATTTTTTTTTGCATAATATATATACATTTTGTATAATATATATTAGGCAAAAAAAAAGAAAGAAAGAAAAACATAAATTAAAAAAGGCCTTATAATATAGGCAGGTTTAGCGGACTAGCGTAGTAATACCTTCATCAGAGTCAAATATTTGACAGCTTGAAACTGATTGATCATTTTGCTTAGACATGGGATGAATTGCAAGTGATTATTTATATTTTTTGCGATGACTTACAAACAGAAGGGCAATCTGAGGGCAAGTTGTATAAATCCCATCTTCTAACGTCGGGCAAGTTATATATCTCATCTTCTAAGGTAGGCCGCTAATCGGCGTAAAACCGATAGATAGCCATGGTAAAGTGTGTGACATTTATGGGGAAGCTATTCTCATAGGTCTATTTGTAGATGGATAGTTTTTAAAACTGGATAACTGCAGCTTAAAGATGTTGCTCGTCCAGGTCGCACTGTAACAATTACAACAAAAAACAACATTAAAAAATCAGTTATATGCTGACAAAAGATGTGCGATACACTGTGAGGGCTTTAGGACGATGGACGATCTTGGCTTTAGCGTGAGTTCAAGGTATTTTAAAGAAACAGCTAAAACTTAGAAAGATAAATGCTAGATGGATACCCCATTTGTTAACAGATGAAAAGAAGAGATCCCAAGTCGCAAACGGAAAAAAAACCCCAAAAAACCAATACCGATATCATTTGATTGACAGGCCATACTACTACAACCAGGTAATAATCAACCAATAATGTATCTGTGAACAGATGATAGATATAGGATTTGAGTAGGTTGTGACGAGGCTACATTCCATTTTATTGTAATATCTTTTTTGTATTTAATCCGTCAATCTGTCAAAAGAGAGAAGAGTAATGGGTTAAAAGCAATTGATTTAGTAATAATTGATTAATCTAGACGGCTTCCTGAAATTATACATGTATTTGTATAAATGTATGTATATGACTATATATTAAATGAAACTGATGTAAATGTAAAAGAATTTAAACTAAATTGATGTTATTGAATTTAAATATAAAAATTTATGATGAGAGCAAATTAATCAAATATAAAAATGCGCGTGCATATATAATGTAACAAGATGTGTAAAGATTGATTTGAAGTGCTGTGTAACCGTTCTACTAATAATTAATAAGTGATCCGCTGAGATAATTCATACTTCTTAGAATATAAAGTTAACACCAAAATTAATTAATGAAAAATTAAAAGACAAAGTTAAGGTAAAGGTCATGCACTTGAATAAACTTACTAGCCCTTCGTCCCAGTATGATACATGCCCAATATCAGGTCTCTAGGCCTCATCGTTATTTACAAGAAATCGTTTAAAGATTTCAGCAAATTTGACCCCTGTGACCTTGAATGAAGGTCAATATCATTCGTCTGAGGAAACTTTGTAGCACTTCATTCCTGCATGGTACATGTTTAATATCAGTTATCTAGGCCTCTTAGTTATTCACAAGAAGTCATTTGAAGATTTGAGTCTATTTGACCCCTGTGACCTTGAATGGCGGTCAAGGTCATTTATATGAACAATTTTTGTAGCTCTTTATGCCAGCATGCTACTTCCTCGATAATTATCAGTCAAATATTCTGTTGAATAAGGCCGTAAGACATGGAATAAGAAAACTTTTTCCTGTTATAAAGTTTACTGAACAAACCAACCTCTATTTCTTTTAATGCAAATTAAGACAAAAATATATCAATTTACTGCCCATGTGATTTGAACATTGATTACTATGGACGTTCAGATGGCACGGTGGCAAAATGTAAAAATGCATTTGAAAACTAGGTCACTGAAACCAAACCTGACATATGTGTGTTACATATAGGTAGCAACGATTTAGATAATTTTGATGTCGAATCGTGGAAATTGCTCAACGTTTTTGTCTTGTGTCGAATTTCTGCATGCTGGGTTAGAAGTTAAAAACGTCATATTACTTCAGATGTTACAACAAAGAATGACTTTCTCAATTTCAGTTTAAAAAATGCTAAAAAAACAATAAACTTTTGAAGGAGTTATGTCAAGATAATATATGTGTTAAGTATTGGAAACTGAGAGGATTAAAGAAATCTCAAAAGGAATGTTTGGAGAAGCATGGGGTTTACCTGACACAACATATTGGTGGTATTCCCAGATATACTGGAACTATTAAGAGGGCAATTATTCTTACTCGTGACAACTTCCTTTCCGCTGGTTCATGTAATTTCGTTTGTACACATGTACCTCAGCAAGTATTAATTAATGGTAATTCAATAAAATAGTATGTGTACATATAGAACGTCCATTGTTTATGTCTGCGGTAACGCGGTTGGACACAATGTACAGTATATGATAATGAGTAAATGTTTGCATATATGTCTAAACATTATATATACAGATATACATATTTTACAACATCAGTTTATATGAGGTGTCAAGCCACAATGTGTCATGTCTGTGGTAACATGCTGATTGTGATATTTAATTTACATGTATATACATATCTTATGTCAGCTGATGTCCCTAAGTCTTGTTTGTGGTAACATGGAGGGACCTGTACCTGCTTGAGCCCCTGGATCATGTCATGAGTAACATGAAGGGGTGGGTTATATGCAATAAGATGGTGCTGATATTGGTGTCCCTGGGTCATGTCTGAGGTAACATGGTGGGACAGATGGTATAAATACATGTATACAAGTAACTAGTTTAGTCAGTCATGTCATAGAGTACACGATACATTATGTTGACAGAAAATTTTAATGAGACTGTATTATTATATAATGCCGCCGAATCTTTGGCATTGTTTCTGAGAATCTTACTAAACTGTGTAGTGCGTATTCTTATATTAATTTCATCTCGTTAGGAAAAAAAATGCCCAAGTCAGTGTCAAAAAGAAAGCGTAAGGGACGGTCGCACTTATCACTGATAATGGCCAAGAAATTACTTCAAATGAAAGTCCTATTCAGGAGAATGTTTGCAAAATTGATCCGAAAATCAAAGGCCAGATATGGACAAATCAGTATGTAGATTTAGAGATGTTGGTGTTTGAGGCAAAACCTCAAGTTTTAGATATTCAGAATTCAATGGGAAAGTTTCGCATGATTTACAGGTTTAAATAATTTCGAATCAATTCAATTGACAAATGAAATGAGACATTAAGGTTTTTTAAGCAATATATGCTCAGAAGTTTCCATATGATATCCCTCAGTTATTGAAATGCTGTTCACTTGTGAATACCATAGCAACAGATACGGATGATTAGCAATATGATGATACAAATTTTAGGAAATGGGAAGCCAAAGAAAACCTTTCGTGAGTATATTTAAACACTGAAGTTTTTACTCAGGCAAATACTAAGGATTTGTCAAAAAACCATATATGCCGAGGTCAACAGTCACAAGGGGCCACAAACACAATCAATCGCCCACCCAGGATCTGCTTCCCCTTCGATACAACACCATGCTCTAGACAAATCTGTAGATTCCCACACAAATGTGAGCTCTGGGCTTGTGAACACCCTAAAAAGTCCTGCCCAGAGGACAATATCAATCAAAAACAGCTGTCTTCACACAGAAAATAGCAGCAAGTTATCAGAACACCCATATCTACAGTAGAGGCCCATTCATTATCCTCATTGATATTTCAAAGTTTACACGCTGTCTCCAAGGCTATTCCCATGAGTTAACAAATGTTCTTATAGAGGGATTTATTGAAGGTTTTTATCTGCATTATACTGGTCTACGTCAATTTTGTGATGCTGATAATCTGGTACATTTTGTATCTGTTAAAAACATTCATTCAGGTACTGTGGTGGAAAATTAAGAAGGTAAAAATGCCAGGAAGAATAGAAGGGCCATTTGAGGTTCCCTGTTTTAAGGATATTGTGCGAAGCCAGTCAAGTAAAGATAGTCTACAGCCATCGTTTCGTATTCAAGGGGTATTCATATCATGACATCTGTAAAATCATATGTTGTGCTATTTGAGGAAAATCCCATGAGTAGTTGAAATTTTCATTTAATGGTGTTGAATATCCGTAAAAATGTGCAGGTACATTGTCTACTTTGGGTCTAGTCCCAAAAACTCCTAACGAATTTCATGTAATTCACTACCGCAGATAACGTGAAGGAGACTCCATAAATGACGGTATTCCTTCTGAGTGATGTTCAGTTGAATATCAAGAGCATTGATGATGCAATCACTCATATTTGTTATACAGGGGTTGGTGCTATGATGGCAAAGCTGATATTGAAAATGGGAACTTTTTCTACACTACATATCATTAAGCTTATACTTTTATCAATTAAAACTTTTTAAGATTTTAAATGGAACCAGTCCATGTTTTCTACAAGGTTTTTAATCACAAGAAAATAGAATTGCAGATGTGCCTAGAACAAGGAATGTAAAAATATGGTAGCAACAGTTTGAGTGTTTTAGCAGCTACAACATGGAATGCTTTGCCGGATTGTATTATATCAGCAACGTGTTTTAGAGATTTTAAAAATCTTATTTCAAAATGAAATGGTACAAATTGTAGATGTTCCTTGTGCACTTTACATTAATATCAACATTGTCATTTTTTAGATTAATATTTTAGTACCATATGTCACTTAATTCTAAAGTAGGGTATTATGAATAAATTGCTGTTATGTGTTTTGTAAATATTTAGGTATTAATTGTAAAAAAAAATCGGTTGTAAAATCCTTAAAGGCTTGTGTTGTAATGTGTTGTAACACATATACCAACTCCAAATAAAGATTACCTGAACTTGAACTCGTAGCACTCGTCTGTCACACGTCAAGCTTACCGACACAAGACAACACATTCTCGATTCCGGCACAGTTTTATAAATAGAGAACATCGTCTAATTTTAATAACACGAGATAATTTCAATAACACATATAATCTGAACCATCAAACGTCACATATCAATTATTTTTGATAATTTGTATCTGTGATTTTATTTATATGATATCACATGTAATTCAACATGTCAAGAAACCAAAGACGTCATTTTTAGAATTTAATTATACCATTTTCGTCAGTTGTTCAAAACAGTCCTATTTTCAGGATTATTTTCAAGTCGGTTCTTACCGTATGCAATTACAGGCATATTTTCGAGTACGGCTTATTTTCCAAGCAGGCTTATTTTCAAGTTTTTAGGGTATGGTTAAAGTTATATTTTACTATACTGAATAAAATGAGCCATAGTAAAAGTTGGTCCTCTGATGCGCTCTATATAATACGTGGATTTTAATATGGGAAAACCCCCACCAAAAGTCACAAACCACACGAGGATCCAACTTACTGCATTTAACAAACTACGTTTCCTCAAATAAGATCATTTATATATCAGATTTGAAGTATATGTATTCAGAAACCTCAAATGTTGATATATATTTTTGGATTTAGAAATCGGTCACCTTTAGGTCGAAATGGGTCAATATGCGTCATACCTCTTTTACCTGTAACCATGTTTTAAAAATATGCTTGCTCCACATAAAACTCAAAGACAATGTGAATTATAATGACACTCTGATAGAGATGACAATTTATCATTTAAAGAACCATCATATTATTATATTCTTCAAAATCTATCATGTGGAATTATAACTTTTGCAAAATATATTACCATTGTTTACATCCTGTGGTTTGGATTCCGCAGAGCAACGCCACACTGCGAACTGGTGGAAAAAAAATCGCTGTCCCCCAAAAGGAGATATATATGGGAAATATTATAAGACTCTTTCATATGTAGATATGAAGGATAGGGATATTCTACCCGAGGGTCACAAAATGTAGTAAAACCCGAGGCTTGCCGAGCGTTTTACAACATTTTGTGATCCCGAGGTCAGAATATCCCCATCCTTCAAATCCACTTATGAAAGAGTATTTTTCTTTCGTATCTCGACGTTTTATTGCAATTTTACAACTATAATATCCCGGCCGCCATTTTGAAATAAACGATTGGAAGTCAATTTTCCATACATGAAAAATTACGTGATATTTTCAACACAAATTCCGTTGTTTGCATCTTTTATAGTAAAACAAGTGATATTTGTGATTTTTTTTAAAATTTTAAATTTAAAAGAGATTGTGTTGACGCCGTGACGTCACGAGGCTTTATTGCATGGGTAGCCATGCAAATAACGCCTCAGGCGACATGAGTGTATTGCTCTAGACCAGCCAGTATTACACCCATTTTTTCATATAGAATGTGTGATGTGTAATAGACATCATGATTTAGATATCCATCATTGACAACATTGTATCAAAAAGATATTAAGTTGACAAGCAGTTACAATAACTTTCAATATGTCATAGTACATGTCGTTTAAGAATGATACGCAACAAATATTGTTCAATCACGGGTCCTTCATCACGATTTCAAGTACATCAAGTAAAAACGCTTAGCGATTACTTTTATTTGACACTTTAAAAGAAACTATTCATTTTTTCATTTAAATTCTGTAATTAATCTTTCCACCGGATTGACAGTGATAATGATTATTGATCGATGTATTCTGTGTATAAAAAGAAAATCTAAGGAATTTAGAAGTTGCAATTAACAGAGATTTATACAGTTACCATATGGCATTCTGCAGATGGTCGGATTACACTGGTCTGAATCACACACCAGAGTCGTGTTCAGGAAGGTGAGCGCTCGCGTGACAAGACAAATTCCTGAACGGCAGCGGATGCCCGGGCGCTCACTCGATATGGTGGTGTCTATTGCATTTGTTTTGTCACTATTATCATAATAAATATGTATTTAAAAAATCCCTATACAGGGAACCGTTCATATCCGTTCAGGAGCGAGCAACCGCTAACGTTCGCGAGCGCTCGCCATCCTGAACACGTCTCGGATTGTACCGTGACGATTCGGTTTTCTGTCCTCAAGGCGTCTATTTCATCTTTGTGGTTTCCCTGTCCTTCGAGATACGCGACCGTAACAAACGGTACAAACGTAACAAACGAATCCTTACATGTCTGACATATGTAGAAGATCTATCAATATAGCGAACAGATCGTCGACGTCCGTTACCCACATTAATCAACCTACGGTCAGACTGTAGTCCATCCTCAATACTCCAAGGGTTCTGAGCACTAACGATTTCTACACCCCTGTTCTATTTCATAGTTAAACTAGAGGCAACAGAACAAAACAGGTAATTTTGTCCTTTGATGCACATCAAAAGAACCGTATAACGGTACACTATGGTTGATTGTGTGGCTTTTAAGCTGTGTTTCGCTCTTTCTATAGACTTCAAAGGAAATTTTGACGACCTGTGATTGGGTCAGATTTTTCCTTCTGCGCTGCCTTCAGTTTTACTATGAGATAGTCCCGGGGTGTAGAGATCGTAAGTGATCGGAACCCCTAGAGTATCGAGGAAGGCCTACGGTCTGATATGAGCGTAGTGAAGTTTAGACAATGGGTTTCCGAAAGTGTAGTGATTGATGCAGTATGGGGCAACGTGAAGTTAGCACCGGATTCGAGATTCGAATAACGAATCCGGTGCCAGCATGTTATTTGTAATTAAAAAACGAACAAATAAGTAACAATTTGAAAACATACGTATTCGTTATATGTTTTTTAATTTTGAATAACGCATCCGGTGCCAGCGCCTTATTCGTTATTAAAAAATGAACAAATAAGTAACAATTTGAAAACATAAAAAACAGATCAAAATATAATTTCACAACTTCAAAAAACAAATACCTCGATCTATTGTTTTGAGTTTGAATAAAGAATACGATGCTGACACCGTATTCGTTATTCGCTTTTTATTTTTGAACATTGAATCCGGTGCCAGCACCTTATTCAATAAAAAACTGAATAAATAACAATGACAAAGCATATAAAACAAACCAAAAATAACTTTACAATCTCAAAAACCTACATGCCTGGATAATTTGTTAAGAATTGAAAACCATGAAACACCTCCTTAGATCGTTTTTCGTTATGGTGCTGGTACCAATTGTTCAAGAATTGAAAACCGTAAAACACATACTGAATTTGTTTTTCGTCATTCAGAAAACTTATATAAACCTCATTTCAAGACTCTTAAGCCGTACAACAACTCATTTTAGTTGGAATAATGAATCCGGTGGCAGCAAAAGAAGGGTTATCGTTCTGCCTTGAAAATGTTAAATATTCATAAATATTGATGATAAAGTAAGTTTGGCAATGCGATTGTATCAGTCTCCGGGCAAATGGAACATTTTTGTTTTCTTTTACTGAGATATAGAGTAATGAATATTGGAGGGAACAACAAACAGCTAAAATTGTTATACTAATTTTGGAAAGATGTCTTAGCGGCTTGGTACAAACTAGAAAACATATAAAATATCATTTCACCTTAAGAGGGGTTACTCGCGCAAACACCAGAATATTCACAGTGCATCTAAATAAAGATTAAATGAAATAATTAATTGCAAAAATATTATCCATATGTGATGAATGTGTTCATAGATGCAATATTGAAACTATTTAAAAATTTATTGGTTTTGTATCAGCAATTAAGCAATAATAAACTATTATTAGGAAATTGAAAAAAAATAATTAAAAAAAAACAACAAAAATTTAACCAGCATATTTTGCTATTGTTTTTTTCTTCTTCAAATTTTAAAGAATCCAAAATATTTTACATAGGGTTGACTGTTTTTTTTCCTAATTTTCATAGCGGCTATGAATAACAGAAGCTATCTTCATATCCTGTGGAGCGCGTTAGCGATCTTCGGAAGATATGTAGATAGCTTCTGCTATTCATAGCCGCTATGAAAATTAGAAAAATACATTTAATCCATATATTTACATTAGATTAATTTATGAAAATAAAAATTATTGAAAGGCTATTATATCATATTCAAATTACGAGATTAATGGAACAATTGGATGACAAAGTCGTTCCACAACGTCGCGTTTTCAAGCTTCCGCCTTCCGATCGACCTTATTTTGCAAGTGACAAACGATAAACAAGAAATATAGTTAAAATAAGATTTGATTGACTTATTACAGGAAACCTTAGTTGTTTCTACATCAAGAAACAACACATTAAAGATTTTACATTAGAATATTGTGGGGGACTATTTTTATTGATATGAAATTGGCGTAATGTTTGAAAACAGCTGATCGATGCACGAGAATCGTTGCATTCATATTGTATTTATAGTAATTTCATAGGCAAATGTTTGTTTTCGTCAGTTGGTTGATTCATATAGTGACGAAGCACTCAGAATGTAAATATAACCTATTAAGTAACAGGAAAACACTTTCGGCCAGACTTATTGTGGGACGAGCTTTCTATCTCTGTGAGAATGATTACATAGCCTTACCAATACACTAACAATTCCAAATTTCAGTGTTTACATTTTAAAATATCTCATTATATTCTAACAACAAACTCTTTCGAAGTAAAACCTCAATTTGTAATCTTTGTACATGTAATTTAGAGAAACTATTGAAAATTTTTTCTGGGAATGTTTTGTATTCCAAAATCGTATTCAAATCAAATTTTTCCTATTGCTAGAAGCTCTCTTCAATGTAATAAACACACATTGCCTTTTGGTAAATTTAATGCTAACTACTCTTTATTATAGAAAATTGATAATTACATGCAATTACTGATAAAAACATAAATGGATCTACATGTCTGCACATTACACAATTTTGATCATTCTAAAACTCATAAATACATAAGGATTGCGGTTATCGTGTGTAGGGCTTCATTCCCTTAAAAAAATGTAAAATAGGTATTTTGAGTGGCCTTAGCTCAAATCGAACACACAATTTTTCCCCCCTTTTTTTGCTTTCATTTTCTTCAATGGCATGATCTTCCATTCCCCAAACAAATAGATGAGAATAAACACTTTAATATAGATAAATAATGACTTCTCAGATGTGAACCTCCCTAAGGCGCACATTTGTGAAGATTATGGTCATTCATCTGAGTCCATTTTATTTACTAACTTTAGTTCAGTGAGGTGCTTTACTCCCTTACATGTCAATACCTAATTAGAAATGTTGAAGTTATCATTTGGTACGACGTCTTGAGCTTTAGAGGACACTGTATAGCAAACAAATAACACATGTGAAGTCAAGACTGTCAGAGGAAAGCATTGCCTTATCAAACAGATGTTGTTGTATTGACGTATTATTTTCATTTAAAATTTCGATAATAATCGTTTAAGGTTATATATTGTGAAACAATTAAATATTTACAAATACATTAAATACTAGCTTGATAAGGTATTAACGCGTACGAGTGATTGCAAAGGTTAGGTAATAATGATTGTCTTTACATTTACATGTACATTTATATTATTTATGGAGACAAGTTCCTCTTCTACACGAAACATAAGAAAGATATTATCTTTAACTGAGTTGGTATAGTCAAAACAGAACGCTAATGATCACGGGTTCGATTGCATTTATGCATATCATCACATACATTTCAGTCTGGGATATATAGATGTGTTAGCGTATATGCGCTTGGCAGGCATACAATTACCTAAACCCTAATGCATTCTCCTGATACCGATATTTCTTCGAATTAATTTGTTCAGGTGACATGTCGCTAACTTTTAGATACATTATGATGATGTATATGTGTCATCAAACATCAATCATGTCGCCTTTGAATTAATCGACTTATAACAAATTACTTAACGTAATTTCGTTTTAGATGGGATTTCGTTTAACATTCTACAAATTTATATTGATAATTTGATGTTTATTGATATTTTACAGCGGCTATTGGACATCAAACAACGTGGGTAGTTTATTTAGTATTTTGTAAGACACGGAGGTAGAGATTTGCAATGAAATGTGCATGCATTAAATTAACACAATAATGATATCACTTTGACATTCCACCAAGTCAATTTGAAAAAAACCTAAATGACTTCATTAATCATTGTCACAACCTGTCATACGAATGTACATATTAGTATTAATATTTCATTACGAAAATTAATTGTTTGATTAGTAAAATCCATCACTCAAAGAAAGCAGACCTCGTAGTTGATTAGTAAGAAGGCATAAAGAGATAAATCTTGTTTTAGCTGAGGTGGGAAAAATACTTTGTAATTATGATTCAATAACTTGATTATTTTACAATATAAAGGTAATTAAAATCATATAGGATTATACATTTAAAATTTCTAATGGGTATTATATAAGATATGAAAGTCTTTTTGAAAAGGGCGTTGTGTAATATTTGACCTTGCCACATTAGGACCTTTTAATGGCAAATTTACCGTTCGTCGATTTTTTTAAAACTTTCACGATAATTATTGCAGAAAGTGAGCCATTTTATTTTGAAAATATTTTTTTTGTGTACTGAAGCTGAGGGTTGGGGAATCACATTTGTTAATAATTGACATGGTCGAAAATAATACTCAAAATTGTAAACATTTTCTGTCGTGAAGCAGACATTGTATTTGTTACATTTTACCTACAAATTTTTGTAATCATGATATGCATTTATTTCTGCTCTTAAGAAAATTGTATAGTTTGATGACCTAAAACATGATTTGGATAAAAAATGAACCCTATCATACACCTGTACTGGCCAACTTTTATTTGACCATAGCTCAGGTTCCCAGGACCTTTTGATTTTTTAAAAATGTATTTGTGTAACATTTAGTTTTAATAAAATTGATTTGTGGGCAATTGTCATTGTTTGGGAAATGGGTCCTTTTGAATATTATATATGAAACAGAGAATGAAAACTGTATAAGGCAAGCACAGAGGACGATACCTCTTGTAAGTTTTATAAAATACGATTTATAGGATAATTTTTGAACCAAAATGTGTTTTTTCACTTCAATATGAATTAATAAATGAAATGATATGAAATAGCGTGTCAGTGTTTATCACGTTAATCAATGTTACTACAAAGGATCAATCATCATCTGCCATATCTACGAGGCGCCAAATGGGACACTTGTGATTTTGTACACGAAATCAAATTTTGTGTAGACAAAAATGAATTTTGTTCAACAAATATGTTTCCAGATTAACAAAATTTATAACATAATACAAAAATAAGTTTTGTTATACAAACAATCTTTCAGTGAACAAAAGTCATGACGAAATTCAATTTTGTAGACAAAATTCAATTTCGTGAAACAAAATTGAATTCTGTCGTAACAAAATCCCTTTCGTCTTACAAAAAAGTTTTTTTATAATAACTTCATTACCGTTATGACAAAAATAAATTTTGTTAAACAAAATCATCTTTCAGTGGACAAAAATCATTTTTGTTATGACAAATTTCATTTTTGTGGACATTCATTTTCGTCTCGACGAAATTCAATTTCGTCTGGACGGAATTCAATTTCGTCTCGATAGAATTCATTTTCGTCAGTTAAGTATGCAAATGAGTCCATGTTTGACCTTTACTTGTAAGCTGCTTATGACAATTCATGTGCATTTCATTGAAAGACTATTTTCCATAGAGTATCCATTTCTGTATGTACGCACTTGGCCTGTACTTGATATCGTAATGCCCCTCCCCTTCTACTAGGCCTTATAAATGGTATTCCAGAGCATACACCTTTCACAAGATCTCGTGACATAATCTGCTGATTAAAGTAAGTATTTTAGACATCCACAAGAATGACACGGATGATAAAACACAGGTGCTTCCTCCAAAAGCTCTCTTTATCCAATGCTACATTGGTTTAACACAGTGTGCGCGTGCCACACCAATGGTCACTATATCCAATGAGAAATCACAAAATCGGGATGAGACAGTTCATTTACATATATCCATATTTGGATTCAGTGACAAAATTGACTTTTGTGACACAAAATTAAACGTTGTGTTCAATTTTCATTTTTGTTTAACAAAACTCAATTTTGTCAACAAAAATGAATTTAGTCATGACAGAAATGAATTTTGTGTAGACAAAATTGAATTTTGTGTTCAATTTTTTCTTTTGTCAAACAAAACTTCATTTCGTCCACAAAAATGAATTTTGACATGACAGAAATGAATTTTGTTGAGACAAAAATGATTTTCGTGTGTTGAAAGATAATTTTGTAAGACGAAAATGATTTCGTTATGACAGAATTCAATTTTGTGTACATAAAGTCCCAATCGGC
>SAYR01026963.1:1777932-1816061 GCA_004382745.1 Argopecten irradians irradians | reverse complement strand
TCCGAGAATTCTAAAGAAGGCATAGAGATCGAATTTGTACTTTATAATCAGACTAATATTATAACGAAGCGGAAACAATATATAAATATGTTACGATATGGATAAATTCTTAAATCTTTTAATCAGTTTTTAGCACCTTAAACCATGAAATAATTCAATAAAATAAATAGCGATGTTTTCGGGCTTCTAAACATTTCAAGTCTGTTTGTATACGCTAGCTTAATGTTGATATGTTTTGAGAAATCTTGTATGGGTATACTCCTTTACGCTAATTTTATGGCAAGTAGATATTACGGGGTGCCGATTGGGACTTTATGTACACAAAATTGAATTCTGTCATAACGAAAATTCAATTTCGTGACACAAAATTGAATTCTGTCGTAACAAAATCACTTTCGTCTTACAAAATTTTTTTTTATAATAACTTCATTTCCGTTATGACAAAAATAAATTTTGTTAAACAAAATCATCTTTCAGTGGACAAAAATCATTTTTGTTTTGACAAATTTCATTTTTGTGGAAAGAATTCATTTTCGTCTCGACGAAATTAAGTTTCGTCTCAACGGAATTCAATTTCGTCTATACAGATTTCATTTTCGTCAGTTAAGTATGCAATTGAGTCCATGTTTGACCTTTACTTGTAAGCTGCTTATGACAATTCATGTGCATTTCATTGAAAGACTATTTTCCATAGAGTATCCATTTCTGTATGTACGTACTCGGCCTGTTCTTGATATCGTAACCTCCTCCCCTTCTACTAGGCCTTATAAATGATATTCCAGAGCATGCTCTTTTCACAAGAAGTCGTGACATAATCTGCTGATCAAAGTAAGTATATTAAACATCTACAAGAATGACACGGATGATAAAACACGGGTGCTTCCTCCAAAAACTCTCGCAGCTTATCCATTATATAATGCTACATTGGTTTAACACCGTGTGCGCGTGCCACACCAACGGTCACTATATCCAATGAGAAATCACAAAATCGTGATGAGACAGTTCATTTACATATATCCATATTTTGATTCAGTGACAAAATTGACTTTTGTGACACAAAATTAAACTTTGTGTTCAATTTTCATTTTTGTTTAACAAAACTCAATTTCGTCCACAAAAATGAATTTAGTCATGACAGAAATAAATTTTGTATAGACAAAATTTAATTTTGTGTTCAATTTTCACTTTTGTCTAACAAAACTTCATTTCGTCCACAAAAATGAATTTTGTCATGACAGAAATGAATTTTGTGGAGACAAAAATGATTTTCGTGTGCTGAAAGATAATTTGTAAGACGAAAATGATTTCGTTATGACAGAATTCAATTTTGTGTACATAAAGTCCCAATCGGCACCCCGTAATATCTACTTGCCATAAAATTAGCGTAAAGGAGTATACCCATACAAGATTTCTCAAAACATATCAACATTAAGCTAGCGTATACAAACAGACTTGAAATGTTTAGAAGCCCGAAAACATCGCTATTTTATTTATTGAATTATTTCATGGTTTAAGGTGCTAAAAACTGATTAAAAGATTTAAGAATTTATCCATATCGTAACATATTTATATATTGTTTCCGCTTCGTTATAATATTAGTCTGATTATAAAGTACAAATTCGATCTCTATGCCTTCTTTAGAATTCTCGGAATTAACTTTTATGTTGCGTCCCCTAACCGCTGTGCATTCAGTAATCACATAAAGATTGTTTGGTAATACTGTATTATATTACAAGACTCTTTTATATGTGTATATGAAGAATAGGTTATGCTACCCGAGGGTCACAAAATGCTGTGATCAGGCAACATGCGTTTATTGCCCGAGACCAGCCAGTATTACCCCTGTAGGTATGCATAGCTACCCTTGCAATACAGCCTCGTGACGTCTCTGCGTCAACAAAATTACCATTTTCTGGGTACAAAGTTATCATTTTTTTACAGAAACTAGACTGAGTTTACTTTAAGAAATATAAACAATGGAATTTGCGTTGAAAATATCACGCATTTGTCATGTATGGAGAATTGACTTGAAGACGATTTTTCTTTGAACTGATTTCAAAATGGCGGAAAATTGCAATAAAACGTCGAGGTATGAGAGAGAAATAGTCTTTCATACGTGGATATGAAGGATAGAGATATTTTATCCCTGGGATCACAAAATGTTGTAAAAAAACTCGGCAAGTCGAGGAAATAACAACATTTTTGTAACCCTCGGGTAGAATATACCTATCCTTCATATCCTGACCCTGCAGGTAGGGCGTTATTATTTTATATGCTGCCTCTATTAAATGATGGTAAAAGGCGTCTCAATTAAGGACCTTATCTTTTCTCTTCTTCCTAACTGACTTTATTCTTCCAAAAGTCTCCATTGACACCGCCTCACTTTTGGCCTTTTGTGGAGAGCTCGCCCCTTTGAGGAAGGCTGTGGGTTCTGTCCCCTGGCCGAGACACTGCTCCTGCTTAGCGCTCATCATACAGGGAGTAGGACGACTGGTTGTCAATGTGACCGGGTAGGGTGTGTTGCTCGGCTTGTCTTCGGCGGTATGCTTCAGTGATATGGCACTATAAAAAGGGCAACAGTTCCACTATGCAACACAAACATACCGCAGTCTCCCAAAACACGCATCTCGCACTTCATACACGCTACACTCCGCATACACGGGAGGCCGTCCTAACATGACCTTGGCTGTTAATTAATAGGACGTTAATTGAACAAACAAACAAACAATCCTTCATATCCACCTATGCAAGAGTGTATACATGTATGTGTTGTCAGCATTCTCAAATCATTTTATCTGATGAATTTAATGATATATTTGTAGATTATACGCACAGTATTTTGATATTCTGAATTGTCTATAAAGACTTGCCCAACTCATTCGATGTGAAGATTTACTCTTTAGAAATTTAAATTCATTTGTTTCATGATTTAGAAAAAACTCAACTGTCTTTTTTTAATAATTGTACGACCATAATTAACATTGTGCGTAACGTTTTGTGAAATATTGTGTCACAACAAGATAATTCGTTCCAAACACACGTTTCAAATTTTTTATTGATTTTTTTTTTATTATTTTCAAAGCCGTTTTTACAAGCACTTAACGACAAAATACCCTTAATGATATATTTGCTGAACCTATACTAAACAAATTGATTTTCAATGGTTTTCACTTTTGACATACAGTTTTTACCTTAAAGATGATCCACCACCGACAGAGCATAATTGGTATTTAATCGTATAATTTGTTTATGTCTAATTAACAAAAAAAGTAATATAAAATAATTAATTTCGCCTTTGGGCACGCGCAATCAGTACTCATTCCATATAGGATATAGTGCCACGGAATTTTTTCGGTGTGCAATTAATTATTTTTTATATTTCTAACTTGAAGTAAAATTAGAAGCTCAAATTTTTCAATGCTGCTAATGGTGTAACGTAAGTAGCTTTGTAACTGAAAAAATAAATCTTCTGCTCCTGTTTTTTGATAGGGAAAACACCATTTATCAGCGATGGAGCACCTTTAAAATTGACATTTCCTTTATCTGATAACGGTAGATGTTATTTAAGTTATATGATAGTAACTAAACACTTGTTTCTATTGGAATCGCTTTCCGGGTTGGCCATTTTTCGCGTGAGATGATTAGACAAAATAGTGAAACATAGTACCTAGTTTACAGGTGTTGTTAGCTCAATGTCCTATGAACAGCCAGGTTCATGTAAGGACGTGCCAGGTTTGTTGGTGGAGGAAAGCCGGAGTACCTGGAGAAAATACCCCGATCAGCTGGCATTACCTGGCAACTGCCCAACATGGGATTCGAACTCGAGACCAAGAGGTGGAGTGCTTGTGGTATTATGTCGAGAAATCTTAACAACTCGGCCACTGAGATCCAGAGGTGGAGGGCTTGTGGCAATATGTCGAGACATCTTAACCACTCGGGCACCGCGGCCCTGGAATTTTACAGACGTTTCATTAGATTAAGGAGCTGTCAGTTGTTTTCCAACAGGACAGATTAATGACAAGTAGACTTTTAAAAATAGGATTTACAATCGCGTCCTTGTGGTCTGGGTGATAAATCCTGCTTTAGTATTGAAGGATTAGGGCAAAATAATTATGATTGACCGTGTCTTTCCAATCAGTTGAATAACGTTAGTTGTTTTATGCGTAATGTTCCAATATCGATTTACAGGCAAGACATTTTTCCGGAAGTAGAACATATCAATGGTGTTAAGAATTAACTTAATCGGAACATCTAACGCACGTCTGCGAACGAAGACCGGCCAGGCGGTTAGGGTTTGCTGACACTCCCTCTCCCTTGACTACTTGGTATATCTCTTTACTTTTTCTCATCATTTATCGACCAATTTATTTATTTATCTATTTAGATATTTACTTTCAATAAAGCTTTGAGAAATAATAATTATAATTTTATCATCTATCTATAATTCTTATATATTAACAACTTTTTTTTTGGTGGATGTAAATAATTAACCCGAGGAAGTGATAAAACCCTTAGTCACCCCATCATTTTCAATGTCAACAAAGGTGGTGTTCAAGCTTATGTTAAATATCCCATAGAAACTGCCAGTATACCAATGTCCTTTAAAATTCGCATATCGAAAGTACTACTATCTGTCTCTCTAAATGTCTCTTCTCTAACACAACCCATATTCCACATTTTTTATTGATAAATTATTGGAGTAGTAGTATACTTTATATCTGAAAATGTTGATCGAAATAGTAATATTTTTAAAAAGAACGTAAAAACTCCAAAATCACCCTCCCTCCGAACAAAAAAAAAGAAAACAACAAAAGACAACAAAAACAAACAAACGAAAAAGATACATCTCAGTTCACTGTGTTAACTGTGTTAGGTGTGTTCACATTTCAACCCGCATTAAAATACTCCGGGACATTTTTTGTTAACTAGTTTGTTATTAAAATCCGGGACAGCAGTGTTTGGACTACTTGAACATAGCGAGTGCAGGTAGGAACGGAACGCTTCTTTATTAATTTACCTAGCTATACATTTCCAGTTTTTTTTATCCAAGTGTCGGACTTCAGTGAAAATTAGTTTATGGCAATAATTTGGGATGCTGAATATAACGGTAACACCATCGAAAAATGGTCGCCAGGGTAACAAAATTGAATCCTCTGATTAACTGAAATTTTGATGTTGTCAGACATAAGTGAGAATTAATATAAATGGGTTATGGAGTATGCTGAATAACAAGAGGGCACTTTCAATATCCTTGGTTTGGTAAAATTTAGATATTAGTGAAAATTGAAACATATGGGTTACGAAGTATGATATATAAGTAACATTTTCGAATTATTTTGTTGTCATGGTAACGGAATGAAGGCCCCATTGTGGTGTTGTAATTTTATTTCGCTCTTGGTTTTCCTCTTTAAGTCAATTTCAAATAGATTGTTTCAACTAAAGTGGGGAAAGTAATTATGTTATTTCGTACCAGTTTAGTTGCTAATGAAAAAACATTTGATATATGATAATAGAAAAGAAAATACAAATAAAATGTATGTGATTAATCCAAGAATTTAAATTCACCTAGACCTTGCAGAATTTGACGGAAATTGGAGAGTGGGCGGAAGTTGCTATCCCGCCTTTAATTGCTAAACATTGGTATTAGTCAAATATTATTTTAGTAATCTATCAAAAGAGTTTTTATGTTGTGTACTGTATTGTTTGTTTCGGACCGTTGATAATGAGTTAATTTTGCAGGACACAAAACAAAGAGTTCGATTGGCTTGTATTCGTTACTTGTATTGTTAATTTGAATTTGGTTTCCGTATTATAAATAAACAAAATAGTGGCACGTTGGTTAGAAAATAAAAAGTTCACTGGTTCTGGTTATCCAATAAAGACACTGTATATATGTCCGTAGATGGCAATCCATCAATAAGTCCACAGTTTCACACTAGTTGTTCACCTTTTGGGTGAATGTCCGTGGTGGATCGTCCTGTACGTTTGGTCGTTGGCAATCCAACTGGCGTCCAAATATCAGAGACGCGTTTATATGACAGAAGTGATTCGACAGGTAAATCTGGATGTTACATTAATTACATAACAATTAAAAGATTTGACAATACAGTGTGCGCTTTGATGAAAAAGACAACTTCCCAAGCCTATTAATGACACCATCGTCTCAGGTAGATATCGACAGTTAAATTATTTTGATTGACACGTGAAGATTTGAGCTTCATTATATTTGGCGATAATTCAATAAAGATAATGACATATTGTAGATCTGAAGATCTGGCCCCGATTTCTCGAACAAAAGTGAAGACTTAAGTCAAAACTTAAGTTTTTCTCCTAATGTAACTTAAATGGAAATTTTTGACTTAAGTCGGGGCCTGAATGATTAACTAAGAAAACATGTGCAGGTAAATTACAAACAATTATGCAAGAACAATGATCGTTCGAAAGTTCGCTTTGATACATCTATAAACAAATACAGCATGGTACAATTTTATAACAAAACAAATGACAGTAAACGTAACCTCATATCATCTATCTAAACATAATTATGGGGAGGTGATTCAAAAATGTACAAATGGTCAGGCTGATCCCCTGGGAGCTTAATCGATGGGCGAGGTCAAAAGGGTCAATTTGAATATTTTTTGTTTTGTTTTTAAAACATATATTGCATGGTATTAAATTTGCATTGTTAGCTTTCGGAACAAAACAAATCCTTTTCATGCGATAAAGATGTATAAACAGCCTGACTCATCGCACAGCCAGCAGACCAGTCTCAGTGATGGGCGGGACAAGAGAGACATGGATTTATACATGATATGACCCATTAGACAAAATGTTAACCAGCCTTCATACCTTCAAGCGGAAACTAGTAATTGTTAACTTTATTGAATCTATTTTAAGATATGATAATTGCTATAGTATTTTTAGATTAATTCATCGCATTGTTATGTTATTAGGTTTTTATTTCAGAATATTTTATTGGTGGAATTAGGCAACATGCACTGGCCATATCAGGTAATCACATGAATAACAGTACCATACAGAAATACCACAACTAATAACGCTAACATAGCCAAAGCGTTGACATTTACTGACTATGTAAGCAGGATACAAATAAATTACCTTATATCGGCCATCTGCTATCAATTCGTTTAAAGAACTTTTTTTTGCTTATACATTTTTTTACCATAATTTACCATCGCACAATACATTAATTATCATTCATACTGTTGTTGCATTAGATATTACACTGGTATAATTACACAATGCTTCAAATATCATATTTATTACAAGTAAAAGGGAATCTCGGAAATGCTTAAATGTGTGAAATACAGGTACATCAACTCTTAAACTTAATTTAGTGCCAATTCATATCATTTAACGAAAACCTAGATACCTTATCAAGGATTTTTCACAAGTACATGCAATATTGAACGCGCAATCATTTGTAATAACGCATTTGATTAAGCATTCATCGCTATACAGTATGCATAATCATATTTTATTAGTTAAACGTATGCATACACTTCACACACGAAACATACATAGGAATGAAAGCCATTGCTATATGAACTACAATACATATTATTACATTATAATATAACAATGCACACATTGTCACATCGACATCATATTGAAAATGTCTGGGGATTTATACATGTTATTATAACCATGAGAATATCATTCGGCCGCAAAAATATCCAAAAATGCAGTAACAGAAAATCATACCGACAAGAGTATTTCACCTATTACATCTTAACGAAGATGAATATCCCACACATTTGAAGTCTGCCAAGGTTGGGGCATTGGGGTCAGCCTTCAAAAATATAAACAAATGTCCCCACACAGAAGAGCTCTCATTCACCACACCTCTTACATACATGTACTAGATGACTCATCACATTAATTCCATTAACATAGACATTGTGACAAAACAATATCACTTTCACTCAATCTTTCATAGCCTATTTCTAATTAATTGAAATTTAACAACTGTACTAGAATAACAGATCAGCATATAAATATAGTCTACATAAAAATCATCTAATGTTTCTCATCTTATATACAGTATGTATATATTTGTAGAAGAAAGATTATTCTGTTTAAAACATCAAGATATTTATTAGATGCCATGCCAAGTCATGTATGTTGTTTTGTTTTGGGTTTTATGTTTTTCGCATTTTTAATAGGAATGTTTAAATGCGATTATGTTTAAGTTTGTCTTCTTTCTTGACATCAAAATTATATAGTGTTGTGAGTAAAGTATAATAAAGTTGATATATCTTATTAACAAATCATAAAATTTAAAGTATTCACAATTTTTCATATTTATTTCCCCGAAGTTATAATTCATGGATGCGTTTGGGGAGAAAATAATGACAGATAGAAGTAGGCCTTGCTAGAGCCTTATACTTTCGTAAACAACTACATGTACTACACACACCGGTTCTCTCTGCTCTGTTTTGGTCAGTATAACGTATGAATACCTCAATAACGTTAACTTTGTTTGTCGATAAGAACATTTATTAACTTAATTCCAATACTAAATAAGAATCTTGTTTCATAGTATAACATAATTTAGTATATTCCTACACTTTTATAACAACACCAAAAGATGGGAGGAGGGGGAAAACAATTACACAAGGCCATACACTTTAGTGCAAATAACTGTTCTCAGAGAGAGTGCGAGACACAACAGGCTAATTATGTAAAGTAATTAATCAAACCACTATGGCTTTGTCACACAAACAATTAACATAAAATAGATATAAAGTAGATTAGGTCGTCGAATGGGAAATGTCATAAAGGAACCGTCAGTAGAATCTGGTCATTTATAATCCAATATTATCATATATCAAATTTTAAATTAATGCTGTATTCAAATTCATGAAATACCTTTCTGCGACTTAACATATTTAAAATAACTGAAAATGAAATTCGACACTTTGCATTGTTCATTAATGGGCTTCGTCGGACCAAAGTAATTAGCCTGGCCCTGCAGGTAGGGTGTTAGATTTGTCCTTGCTGCCCCACTGCATAATCGTAAAAGGCGACTAAATAGGGATATTTTCTTTTCACTTCTTCATAACGTTTATTGCTGTGGGCTACTTGATACGATCTGCCACGTTTTCCCGAAGAAAGTCTCTTCGGAAACTCCGACCAATCAGAATAAAGCTTTCATGGCGTTTCTGGAGAAACATTGAAGGTGTATTTAGATGTTGAAACTTGAAAATTTTACTATTTTGTTACGATGACATACCGTATTGATATAGAAGGCACATCTAAATTATTACTTTTTTTTACTTTAACGTTTCAGTTTTCATTTTAATTGAAACGCATTGACAAAGGAAAAATATGTATATATTCCCTGTACGCGAACCGAACACCCGATCATGGGATCACAGATCAATCGCTTCCACCACACTACTTCTAATGATATCACAAGACCACGTCAATGGGGATCGTCTTGTTAGAGATTCCTTTTTTAATTTCCCTGGCTTCTGATTGGTCAATATTCAGATATTGTCTGATATCAGTGAAAAATACTTTTGTACATCGGGGTTTTGGGGGATGCCGAATTAGTCTGTGTACACGAACACCACAGTTTCATCTTATGAGACTTAATGCTTTTCCTGAAGGCTTATCTTCTTTGGAATTATATGCATTTTTTTCACTGCTTTTCCTAAAGATGTTTATACAAAAGTAATTTCCAGAACAGTGCTCTTTTATGCAGTGGTTAATGATGTCTTCAAAATCTTCGCAACTCTCTGGGCAATAACTACATCATCTAAGTTATCCATCTGTGTGAAAAAGGATATTAATTCACTAACAGACAAAAATGATTAATCCAAGAATGCATACAGTCATATAAAACCAAACTAGCTATTGAGATACAGTCTTCCCGCTACAAACCACACAGTACCGTGTCCAAAGGTGTTGTTTATAATTCGAACATAATCAAATAGAGGAAAGAATCGTGAACTGTTAGTGAAAGATTATCTGAGACTTGATTATTCAAACAAATTACGAGAGTATTACTGGCACTGATTCAATCTATTTTCAGGTAATTATAAGTGTCATTTCTGAAGAACTAAAAGTTAACATCAAAAGTTAGTATATATATGCATATATATATTACCTTCGTAATCATGAGAAAATATTGAAAACTTGACCTTGATCACATGCATACTGTGTTTTCCAATCATACTCTCGCTTCGGCGATCGCTATTTCCGAAATTCATACAGTGGATCTCGAGCACTGTGATGTGGTTGTCATCGAAAGATAAACTTTAAGTGTTGGATTTTCCTAATAAAGCTTGTTTTGTCTAATCATATCAAATCAACTAGCAGTTTTTGAGTACAACATGATTTCCTCAAACGTCTGCCCACGAAGATTGTTTTTCTGAGATCTGAATATTAAATCATTGCAGATTCATGTCTGTCTCCCTAAAGTCAAAGAAAACTTTACTATCAGTAATTGAATCATGCAAATGTGTTTCATATGAATAAAATAGCATGACATTAAATCAAGATAGCTCATTGATTTAATGAATATATATAATGTGATATAATTACTGTATTATAACTTCCGACTCGGTAGGTGCTTTAATGGATCTGATGTATTATACATATGCATCTTTATTCACAAATGTATGTTTAACAACAGTTTATTAGAGTGAAAAGGTACATGCAATACCAATTTAGGGTTCATTGCGAACTCACGCTTTTCACTGAAGAGGTTTTAAGAAATTTGGATATTATTTCCTTCGAAGACAAAGTGGAAAACGCTAGGCAAAAGAAAGTTTGGTCTAAAATGAACAATGACTAGAAAAAACCGTTTGAATAACGAGAACGACTTTTTAAAATTTAAATGTATACAAAAATCATATGAGAAACCGTTCAGATTGCTAAAATTAAGACCACATGATGACATGCAAAAAATAAGACAAACATTGAATTTTTTGTGCGAATTCCAGGTATGAGTGTTCACTCCTGCGAATATTGCGGTGAGCTATAATTGCATCTAATGCGTCGTTGCCAGTCAACTACGATGCATACGGTTCGGTTTTATGAAACTGTTAAGGATAGCTACCCTTTATTACATGCGTATTTCACAGGTCTATCTGATGAAGACATGTTACATATAGGAGAAACACCGAGAACTGTGGAATAGTCAAGGTAATGAATTGTTCGAGGCCCATTATCTTTACTATTCAACAGTTTGAGGTGTTTCTCATCCTTAAAACATGGCACTGACTATCACTGATACTCTCCACTATTACACTGGGTATTGTTTAACTATTCCACAGCGCCTGGTAAACCCTTACTACCTATTTAAACCTTGAGACCTATTTGTGATTTTTTTATTTACCTCACTCGGAGAACAAAAATCATGATTTGCATGATTTTTTTGAAAGATCCATGCACAGGTACTATTTGGTACTCACACTGAAACATTTACTTAGTTTAGTTTTCACTGTTCAACATGGAGGACCATACATATGTAGCTCTGTTTATGCAGTAGTGATGATTTTTGGATATAAATTTGAAGTGATTTGGGCAAAAATCTTTTCCCATGCAGCACAGGCCTTGGAGGGAGCTTTAGCAAAGTTTAGAAGGAAAAAAACAACAAAATATTCCCCAACATTTTGGATATATACACAAAATAGTGACATCATGTAGCAAAAAAGTGTGGTTTTTTTTAAAAGTATTCCTTGGGAATTATTATCGTCTTGAAAGGTGTTGGGATGTTAATTTGTTTGATTGATGCCGTTTTTATGGATTATGAAGTGATTTGGATATACAAAATATGGAAGAAAGCATGTCAAGCATTTGTAATTTCATTTTGGCAGAAAATTCAGCATTTGTTTCATGGGTTTTAATCTTCTCTCTTCTGGATTTGTTTAAGTGAAATCCTTTCTAGGTTATGGATACAGTGGCTGAAGTGATGAAAATTGTATACATGTATACATGTATATCAATATTATGAAAATAATATAATACAACAACGTTGACAAGTACTTAATCTTTAATCCATCTCTCCGAGAAATTGATGAATGAAAATGTATTTCTGACTACATGCTCAGCTATATTCACCAGTCGCTACGTATACATTCACCTTCAACTCTGGAATAGTTACCTTTTCCCATGGAATAGTTCACAAACTATTCCACAGCAAAAGATAACTATTCCACACTAATAGGTGATAATAGTAGACTTTGGTCCGACTATACCTCAATCATAACAATAGATGACATCACAGCCATGTTTTAAATATGCTTATGGAAAAACATCTCCTGCTATATGACAAAATGACTAAATGACATTTTACTGCTAGGAATACGCTTTCCATGTCTAAGTGTCCAATATAGCTTATAGAAAGCTTCGTAAATTGTCCTAAAGCCAGGAAGAAGTTTTATATGAATTAATTAACATGCAAAAAAGATTTAGTGCATATAGATTATGAAATACATTTATTATAATATTTCTTGAATTGTGTATTTCTTTGAGGAATAAAATATATGATTGATTGATTGCCTAGACGTGATAGATTTTTTAATTGGGTAATTTTTGTGAAAGATAATTTTTTTCACTTGGTCTCTGTGATGAATGGTTAAACCAAAAACAATTTAGATATCTCTGTAGATTAACCATATTTTAAGCAAAGGATTTTTGGCAATGCGGTCAAAATATGTATGTTTTACTAGAGAACTCCCGGAAATGTCACCTGTACAGACACTTAGTTGATGGATTATCGTTACATTTTAGGGTGGTAGAATTGCCCTTGAAATTATCAGCTCACTCCTTGAATATTGAATCAGAAAGATTAAAAAATATTGTTAGAAATGAGGGTTTTTGCAGAAAAACCCCGTTGATGTGGACGATGAATACCATTTTAGTATATATGTTCAAGTTTTCGAGATATTCGCTTTAAACGAATTACCAGTAATTACTGACCTCAAATATCTAACCAATTCCATTGAGTGTTACATATGAAATTAAATTATTAATAAACAACGTAGTAAACAGTTAAAATGGCATATGGTATAAATTGTCCAAACTTGGAATTCGTGGTAAATTATTATCTTCACTGAAATCCAAAAAGGTGATGACATGAGTCTCCTCATAAGGAAAATATTCAGAATGTTTTTAAAATAATATTGGGCGTCCCCAAGGGGAAATGTTATCCCCAATTATGTTTTAGTTGTATGTAAATGATTTTGAAAATGATTTTATCAATAACGGTATTAAGCCGTATATTTTTGTGAACTTGTTTCTATTGATGTATACAGATGATCTTGTGTTAATGGATGAATCATTTAAAGATGTAAAAGACATATTGAATAGGTTATTTGACTATGCAATCGCATGGACGTTCTCAGTATCTTCTTATAAACTTAAAATTGGTGTATTTAGAAAAAAAGATCACTTTCAAAATGATTAATTATGTGTTTTTTATGAAAAGAAGTTAGAGGTAGTGGAACATTTTACCTACAATGGTGTTGTTTTCAAATGTAACAATAAATTTTGTATTGGACTAAAGCGGCTTGCTGCTTAAGGCCGAAAGGCGGTCTTTGCTCTTCTGTCAAAGTGTAGTAAGACGAATTTAAATTGTCATACTTTAATTAAGCTTTTTGACACTTATGTTAGCTGCATACTTCGTTATTCACCGAAAGTACAGGGAACCATTAATGGTAGTGATAAAAAATGCATCTGGAATTTCGTAAAAAAGATTTTATGTGTTAAAAGTTTCACATGTAATATTATGATATATTTTGAATTAGATTTCCTTTAGTGTATATATTCCATTACGATGGGATTAAGTACTGACTCAAACTGTTGAATAGCAGTAAATTTCTATTTGTCCCATATAGCTTAGAGAAAGCTTCGTAAATTGTCATAAAGGCAGGAATACATTTTATGTATATGAACGTTTATGGTTAATTAACATGCTTAATTGTGTATGTCTATAAATTTATAATTCATTTTTTCTTTCTTTGTATCATCAAGGATATTATTGATTGATTGATTGTCTAGACGTAATAAAATTTTTATTTTCTCACTTGGCCTTGGTGCATGGTTAAACCAAATCAATTTAGACATGTCTCTAGATTAACATATTAAGTAAAATTTTGTTGTCAATGCGGTCAAAAATATGTATCCTTTACTAGGGAGCTCCCGGAAATGTAACTGTACAGACATTTAGTTGATGGATGATCATTACAGGTTTTTGTGTAAATTTATTTCACAGGGTAGTAGAATTGCCCTTGAAATAATCAGCTCACTCGCTGAATATTGAATCAGGATGATTAAAAGATATTGTTAGAAATGAGCGTTTTTGCAGAAAAACTCCGTTAATGTGGAAGATGAATACCATTTTTGGTTTATATACCCAAGTTTTTGAGATATTCGCTCAAAACGAATTACTGGTAATTAATATTATTGGGAAACAAATCTGTGTTTAGAATGATACAATTATTAAACCCAACCAGTTTGAAAGATTTGTCTATGAGAAGTAAATACATTCACGAGGCCAACCAAGGAACGGGAAATTTATTGACATGAAATTAGAATGTCCATTCTATACATGTGTACATCTAACCTGTCCTCTCTACCATGCTTTAGTGCAGTGCCTGCTTTGTAATAATGTTATATTTTTGTACTGATATTATAAGTAAAACTTTGCTATAACGAATCCCATGGGACCAGAAGAATAATTCGTTATAACAGAAATTCGCTATAGAGTTTCTGAAACTCAAAGTTCAGGTTCATTGTAGTCATAGGCCGATTGCAGCCCGAATCGACACAACTACCAAGATAACTCACAAATTACAATGTTAGCATCATAGCATTCTTTGGAAGAGTTTCTCTCATCGGTCATTAATTGTACACTTGTTTGATCGTATTTGATTTTTTATCAATGGATTTCCTTTTGTGGCCCTATTTTCACTTTAAAAACACAAGGTTACATCCAACATTTTCTGGAAAAAATAATGGTATAGTCTCACAAACATTTGCTTGACGGGACCACGAAATCAATTCGTATCAAAAGCTAATTCGTTATAAGCAAATTCATTATATATTTCTCAAAGAAGTATTTAATAAAAAAGAGCCAAAATCGGGGATTTTAGATTAACTTCGTAATAAGCAAAAATTCGTTTAAGGCAGATTCGTCTGAAGAAAGTTTTACTGTAAATATCACTAAAAGCAAAGATTGTGTATGAAAACACCCTTATAACACAGGATATACTAAAACAGATGTTAAATAATCCATATAAAGACAGAATCACTGATGACTATACACGGAACATTATTTAACAATGGCCTTTTCAGAAGCCTGCAGCCAAGACACCTATGCTTACATATTGAATATGCTAAAAATAGAAACAGTAATAATTCGTGAGTATTGATAAAATAATTATTCCTATTGGAAATATTAAAACATGTTTATTAAATTTTATGAGGAAAATTAATTAAATGCAATAGATAAGGTTTAAGCTGCATTTATTGATTCGATTAATAACATGTGACAATGAGAATATATCCCACCAAGTTCAAATGTTTCGAGACAAATGGCAGAGAACAGGAATATATGGTTACTACCTTTTTATGAAAGTAGAGCATTATAATCTCAAATAATAAATTATTTTTGGACATAATCTGTTCATTATATCACTTATAAATAGAGGTTTGCAATGCCATTAAAACATGTATAATGAATTGAGCTGCACAAAGGACCATACCGTTTTCTAAAAAAAGTTCATATATATCATCAACAGGTATAGTGTCTGAACAATTTGTTAAGCTGTTTTTCCGCGTGGCGTAATGATGGCCAACTGCTGCGCTGTGTTAAGGTGGTATTGACCATTTTACAAAACATTTCTCACTTGGTTACCATAACAACTTTTTTTTCTTAAATTCAAGACGTTTTGTACAGTTACGTATTGTCCCTAACATTATTATAAAGCCTCATTAAAATGATCCAGTTGTTTATATTCATTCAGACAGGGTGATCCCAGTATATACCTTCCCCAACTTCAGCTAGTGCTGATCATATAACAATTCTCCAGATTTTTGTACAATTTTAGTTAAGTCAGTTAGACAATTTTCAATTTCAATAAATTTTATTGACATATTTCTGATATACAGTCAAATGGATTAGACAGCAGGCCAAGCCTAACTAATTCTTCTCCTTAGAGGTCAATGATTCACATCGTGTAGTTGTTCGTTAGAAATCCTGATTATTCTGATGTTTTCCCTTGATGGTCTGTCATCGATTAGCAATTAACATCATCCTAGTGATATCTGCCGTTTTATACGGAGCATGGGAATCACGTTTTTGCCTATATTTGTTTAATGTTTTCATGTTGTAGACAATTCGATGTGGCGTGGTTCTGTGTAACGGGCCCTAGGGAACTATCGACACACCCTGTACAATGACAGGAGGGACATTTGGTTCATGTAACTCAGTGGTATTATAAATAATTCTAAAGCGGTCTCGGAGATGATTGTATCAGTTACAACGTGACGACTGGAAGACATGTACTTCCTAAGAACTTAACAAAGTCGGCGACAGGATTGTTGTGGATAAGCTATTTTTTATGCAAGAGTCCATCGTTTGAATCATTTAAGATTTACAACAAAGGAATTATCTAAATTTTAAGAGTGAAGAGCTGATCCTTATGTGCAGCCAGTCGGATATAAATTTTAAATATGTCAGGATACTGAGCTTTGTGACCGACTGTTTATGCCAGATAAAGTTAACTAAGGATTGTCAATTTAACGTAAATTTTCTTCCTTTATATTAGTTTTATAATTAGTTTGATAGGGTTTGCTTTGTATTTGAAATATATACTGAGTTACCTTTAATTATAATCTAGTTTCAATGTCAACTTCCAACCTAGGCACATGTTTACTTGTAACCCGAAGATGTAATGCACGATAGAACACGAAGATATTGCCCTATTGTGTATGTATCTGGAATTTTACGAATCAGCAATTTAAGTTTGATCAATTGGGACTCCGTTATTTTATATCTAACTAACTTAATTATTGTAAATGTCTATTGGAAATGGCGAAACAGAGGCTAAAACAGTTTACAAATAGCACCCCTCCTCGTTTGAAGACAGAGAAAAGAAAATTCCAACTTCAAGCTGAAGTCGAAATAGAACATCCATTGAAAGAGAAAATATCCATGAATATTATGGTTGGTATACGTTTAAAATTCTTTCTTGACTCGTTTTAATATTTTAGTATAAAAATTTAAACAATATATCAACAATAATATTCAGAATATGAACAAAGAAGTAACTCCGCCTGTGTCCATCAACTAACTTTGACCTCTTTCCGGCTACAAGCTCGACGTGGTGCTGGTAACTTTGGGTGATTCTGTAGAAGAACAAAAGAGAAGAGACAGACGAAGCATTTAAAGAAGAAAAGAAAACTGCCAAGATAGGATAACTCCTGTTGATACTCTCATATATTCCAACCACAGATGTCTTATCGTACCTTCTGAGCGAATGATGACACGACAGCTTTTATTTCCTTTCACGCTTATAACCGCAAGCTGAGTAATAATGAAATTAACACATGATATTTCAAATTAAGCAAATTCTCGTGTTCTATTTACTGAAGTAGTCATTGTATTTACAAAAAAAGATCATTTGAAAGGAGACATTTTATTCAAACAAGTAAAATCGACGTTTTTATTGGTAGGTTCTAGGTTCTGAGTAATTCATCGTAGCGAACAAACGTTCAAATTTGCCAAATTGTGGCTATGCTCATTAAAATGGTGTTTGAAAATAACATAAGGAACGAACGACCACAAGACGGTCATGGAAATTGACAGTTTTTTGGAGAAAGGTCACAGTGAATTTCCATAACCGATGTTATTCTGGTACTCCAACTGCCTTACTTCAAAGCGATTCTTCTGAACGACTGGACCTTCTAGAGATGAGTCATACTTGTATTTATAGTTTATGCTGTAATTATGTACATTCATTAAACGCTTAATAAAGTAAATAATGTATATATAAGACATATCTGGTACGCATGTTGGCATTGTGTGCAACAGGGAAATGGATCTGTTTGTAACGTTTCAGCCGCATAAAGAAATGTAAGATCACGATGATAAATAAGAAACCCTCTATAAGGCATGGGTTTGGTAAGGTTCCAACATTGTAGTCGCCTCGTGTTCAAGTTCAAATCGCCAATATCAGGTAAGTAGTGGTATCTTTCACTGGTCACCGACATCGGTGGATATTAGTATTATTCGATATCTAGTATTTGATGTTAGTTAGAGGTTGTTGTTGTTTATTGTAATTATTTTGCAAGGCTTACTGAGTCTGATCACGACTGACTGAATCATTCGTTCTAAATCATGAGTTGAAAAATAATCACCAAGTATTTATTACGTCATAAATACCTACTGATACTGCCATAGTTAATGATGTTTTTACTGTATGCCATAGAACAAACTCAAAATACCACATTCACGTTTCAAGTCCACTTTATTTAAGGAAATGACAAAGTTATACGTAAGACTTATACATATTTTTTTTCTCAAAATACCTCCTTCTTGATTGTTTTAGAGGAAAGGATACTTTTGCCGGATATTTGCAGTACTTGACTACTCGGAGACTATAAACAAACACTAAAGCAGGACATATTCTGGCTTAAAACTTGATGTATATTCTTCAAACGATTCCTTGTCAATACATGTAATGAAGATGACTAGAAACCTGATATTGGGCCTCTGGCATGGCGAAATGAAGGGCTACAAAGTTTATATAATTGACTTTTACCCTTTTGAACGTCAAATAGACCGCAATCCACAGTGAACCTAGTGTCAATAACTAGTATGCATAGAGGCCTGATGTTTGGCCTGTGGTATGCTGAAGTAAAGGGCTAGAACATTCGTTCAAATTAATGACTTTAACCTTCATTCAAGGTCAAATATATCAATAGGCTAAAATGTTTCAATGATCTCTTGTCAATACCTAAGAGACTTATATAGAGGTTTTGAGTTACCACGCTTGTTCAAACGATCGAATGTCATTGATCTTCTTTTAAGTTCACATGCTATTTTGATTTTCTCTAATACTGTTGGGATTTGGCCGTTGCCCAAAACCCAGTCTATTTGCATATGTTGTAGTCTTATACACGTTTTCAAAGATACCCAGCCTTTAGTTGATTGATTTAGACCATCTATGTAGGTAAAAGTCGAGAAAACTGATCAACGATTTGTAACGCGGTCTTTTATGTCGTAATTCTTGATTTAATTACCATATATTCAATACGCATACACATAGACAAGTACGCATGCGCCTTCTTGAACATGATTGGGAAAATTGCCAAGTGTTCTTTATGACACATATTCAGGTGTTGTCCCACTAGTAAAATAGAATGTGCATGTTAAAGTATCGACAGGGAATAAAAAGTATAAATTTAAGCTATTTATAGACTAAAACATAGCTTAGCACAGCCAATGGTAGTTTCATTCACTAATACAGACCGGGTGTGCTAAAAACTAGGTTATGGAAGTCAAACACAAACATATACGGACTATCTGGGTCAATAAATGTTGCTAGATCTACGGCGTAAGTAAAAACTTCAGAACACTAGCAACAGTCATGACAACACAGGGAATCTTGTGACTTACAGCCTTAACCTTTCAAACAATGGGTTAAGGTAATTGAAAAGTATGTTAAACTGACAGACTTGATGGATGTAGACCTACTCAACATAGCGTATCTGACATCGACGGGGACAATTACACATTATTTGGTAGAAACTTAGCACCTAGCTGGTTTGATTTAAAAAAATTTGAAACGTATAATTCAAAACTCACGAAAGAGAAGTAGACCCATATGATGGTAGATCGACAGATAGTGCTAGAATGGATCACAAAAATAAAGAACCTATGGAAATATGGTATATATATGCGGTATGCCATAAACCATCATGGTAAAGCAGGACACATGGTGCTAGACGAGATAAACGGATTTCAGCCGTATAATCTCAACCCACAACTGGTGACACATGCTGACATTGCAACAAAATATAACACATTAGACGTAATTGTCCCCATTTGCAATTAATTAGCTCCTTTCATAGAGATAAGCCGATGAAAACATCGATATAAAAAGACACCTATTACATTTGGTATATTACTGGCGGGTTATCCAGGTTCTTGTATTTAAATTATAGGTCTCGTAGTGTCTTGGACAGAGATTGGTTTAATAATGAAAAGTGTTTTTATGAATATCTTTATCCAATTGGTCGTGATTCAGTTCCGCTTGGATCCATTTAACCCTCTTAGTTTCTTTCGATATCATCATGCCGCACTTGATATATTGGTCGATAATTTAAACAATATTTATGTAGTGTGAAGTCAAACCATCCAGTAAGCTTCAGTGTCTATTTCGTATTCATGTTTCATAATGCAATACGTACAAATCATAATGCAAATAATGTTATAAAATAATTGAAAAAATACCGCACAATAGTTCACTACATGGGTGAAGTTCAAGGAAAAGGTTAACTATAGTCTTACTAAAGGGTTAGGCATATGCTTTTCGATAGGAGTGCATCACAAAATCCAATTCTATCACACTTGTACCTGAACTGTATTAGACGTACCTCGTTAATTCAGTCAATTGCATATGGCATGTCAAGTTATAATTTTAACATTCTTGAATCAATATTTTTGTTCGCTCTATACATGATTATATTGATAAAAGAAGGCTTTAAACATATTGTTTGATATTTGAATGATCTATTTTCATCAATATTATTGAAAAAATAAATTCTGTCTGTCGGCGTTCAATGGACACCTAGTGTGTAAGGTTAAAATAAACCATTACGATTTGGTACAAAAGATGTACACTCCAATTCATTATTTCTATTCTTAAGTCAATTTCATATTTTCAAATTCGAATGATTTCAGGAAGTTTCTTTGTAATTTAATCATTTGGTAAACGAAGAAAACTTAAAACATTTTAGCATGTGTGCATTGACACGTCGAGGATATTTTTAACATAATAAACACGGCAATCAGTGACCGTTATATGTTTACCGAATCAATTTTTATTTTGCTTTTATAAGTCAATGGTGTAAACCTCAAATTCAGTTTAACGAAGTTTGGAGTCAGTGTCAAATCGATAGTTTGATTTAAAATCCTTATTATGGGTTCATGTTTTTAAATTCTTTTCAGCTGTATATTGTTGCTATGGACAACACGTTTTTTCATTCAATATTTTCATAATTATAACTCTTAACTGCGATTTTTTGCTCGCAATAACGATTAATTATAAAACTTTCCAACTGATTATATAAACACAGGTGGTTTTCGTAACCTGGGTATTTTCATATTTTGTAGATAAAAATGAAATCTTAGATATGTTTCTTATATTTAATTTACAAGGCATAGCTTACTTCGCCATCCCAGTGGTGTCATTTCTGCCATTCAAACAGATTCACCACTATAGGGATTCGTTGTTTCAGAGGAAATTTCCACCAACGGTGGCCATTTTAGTGGAAAAAATCGTCACGCACATGAAATACTCATATAATTCCACAAACCTAATCATCGGTGTATGTATATGCACATTAAGCATTATTTATTAAACATTAAAAAGTGATAAAAAAGGTAATAAAAACACACACAAAAAACCCAACAACAACAAAAACAAAATAAAAACAACAAAAAACAAGCGACATCTTGAAACATTCCTCGGAGTATACACGTGTACAATGCTAATTGATTCATTATATGGACTTCATACCTGACATTGTTTTTGTGAAGTTATCTTAGGATATAATCTAAATTGACTAACAACATAAAGTAACTCATTGGAAAACACACGTCCCAGCAGGTCAATCGGATGATACTGGATCATACGACAATCGAACCATGGTGGAAATGCATTAAAAAGTTCTCTCCCCATCCTCCACGTGTGGAGGTTTGTAATCCTTGACTGGGTTTCCTATTCGCACACTGTTATAGTATAGTAAATAAGTCAGTCCTCTCATTCAATGATCGTAATCATAGCAATACAACTCGCACCAAAACACAAACCTTCTAAATATAGAACGTCTAGTCATATTTATATAAGCCCTTAGCCTTGTTAGCTTAACGAACTTAAATTGGCGAGTGGTTTATAGAATATTTCCGATGTTATAAATATTTAAAGACAGGATGATATCAGCATAAGATGTTACACAACTTACAGAGTTTATTTGCATTTGATTTTGGAGATTATGCAGTATAAGCAATACCTAGGTAAGCTTGTTGAACTTTTTTTTGTTTCTGTCTCTTGAGAAGATCACATGTCAAACTGTACCCAACTGGCCCCATTCTACATACAAGACATATTAATTCCGCCAACGAGGCTTCACTAATTCTGTTTGAACGATCGGACAAAATATTTAAGATTGAATTAAATAGAAAAAAAAAATCGATTTAAAGTCAATCATTGGTGTAGGTATTAAACATTATAGTCGAGTATGTTTTTGGTTTTACAAAACATTTTACTTTTTGAAGGGTAAATTATTCTACCTCATGTTGTGTGACATTTATTTTACTTAGTAAATACGCAACATATCATTAATGTGAACATATGACTGTAAAATACTGCGTTTATTAATTATTATAAATATCCTTTGTCATATGTTCTTTCAGTGTATAGTTTGATTATCATAAATTTTGCCACCACGCGGTGGTATACTTTGATGTCCTTACAAAGCGATGCGTTCCGGTAAATGGGCAAGGAATTCAGCATGATGCAATCTTTCGTGTATGGAACTGTGTCAAACCTTCCGACTCAATAGACCTGGCACAGGGTTATAGAACACATATATTTACCCAAAACATCCATGTCGTTAAAATGCTATTTGCTTTATAACAACAACTGTCTGGCGATCAAATGGTGTTGATCAATTATAATTCTTCCGCACCCATATTGTGTAAAAATGAAAATTTATGATAAAATGATGAAATATGAAAAATGCATTTTTAATCGATTTTCAGGAATGTAATACATGTACTTACACATCGACGCACACATCCCAACACACATATATAGAACTACAAAATGTATATATCATAAGAGTGAAAGAAGTTTGATTTCAAACATCGTAAAAAACACAGAAAAATAACATTGTTGATAATATTTTTTTACATGACCATATGTGAGACGAGTCTTTGACTCAATATGTTATCGAGTTTAAATAAAGTGATAATATAATAATAATAATTATTTAAAAGCCTATAGAAGAGTAAAAGCGCTTTGAATAATATTCTTAACATTTCTTTTTTTTCGAGGTCGAATGACGCAATACTGCTGCTTTTGTGCTCCCTGAGATGGCTACGCCGTCCTTTTAATTCACCTTGCCAAAAGATGACGACACCTGGTATGCGAAGTTTTGAATGACAATCAGACGTCTGTTCAGCCGATCAATACACGCCTACGGGAGACAATTCATTACTACCATCCTATCCGATTGGTTGGCTACTATCGCTCGGCACGTGGCGGACTGTCGAAAAAGTATGAATGGTTTTGTTATATATGTTTGATTGTAATTCTTCGTAATAGTAAGTTGGAGGCGTGCCCGACCAACCAATCAGCTAGTAGCCTACTTCAACCACTCCCCTCCAAGTAAACACAACATATATATATAAGAGGACTGCTAAGGCTTAAAACATTATCAAAATATCCATCAGTTTAGTGACAACATTATACCTTATGATACAATTATCATAATTTTATGCAGGATGAATTATGAACGAGACGGACCCTCTCTCATATGCAATGAGTTCAGTGAATTGTAAGAGACGATAGATTCACAGTTCAAATTTTGCAGACTGCTGACTTCAATTTGGTTGAAACCTTTCAGTTACAACATCGGCGTATTGTGTGGATTTTTTGTGTTTTGTTTTTTGTTTTACAAATTTTCTAATCTACCAATGGGGTCCAAGGATAAGACGGTGGCTACAGTGAACAGTTATGTACAGAATATCCAAGAGGGCTTGGACATAAGAACAAACAGAGTAACCAAACGGATGTTTTGCTTTCCAAACTCTTTGACCTCAACAAATTACAAAGTGAAGCTGTGTTTACTTATAGTTCTACTACACCTAAGTCACGTGCACGCGGTGCCATGTAGAGAAGGTTGTCGGAACAAAGGTATCATGATCATGCCGACATCACTATTTGGATATTGTCGTTGTGTGTGTGTAGGACCATATGCAGGTCCGGCATGTGAATTCAAAACCAAACGACGCATAAAGATACGTAAACTTATCAAAATAAAAGGAACATTGCGGGAGATAATACAGCGACGAATGGAGCAGAGGGACTGAAGACACTGCTAACATCCAGGTAGGTTTTCACCATCAACATCAAGTAGGAGCAGACTTTTGTCTTTTTTGATACGTGATACACAGATTGATAACATGTTTATAAAGCTTCATATAACTATAAAGATTTTGTCGGGCACACAATTCCATTGTGGGTATTACGCAATATGTTGTCCGGATAACACAGGTGTATATTTCTGATATTAATTTAGAAATGAATAAATGGAACGATTTTGCAACCTCCCCATCCGAATGTGTGAATGTGATGCTTGAGAAACCAAATCCACCAGACATGCTTCCCTTTCCTGCTGTACTTTTCTCATTTCATTAAGATGTCCACGAGTTTGCCTTCTTCTTTAGATGCCCACAAATATAACTACACAATATATCCCTCTCACTCCCCCTTGTCGACATTCCTGTCTGCATAGCAGTACAGTGATACATACCTGTTGATTATAACGCTTACCATTCATTGTTGTCCCCTCACAACGTGATGTCACTCATGATTATGGTAACTCAGTACTAATCTGACAAAGTATCACCCAACCGCGGTTTCCCCGCTCGTCCTTCGTGTATACTTAGTTAATTGAGTAGGGCGGCTATATAAAATAATTATAATATTTACATATCATATAGTCGGACCCACTGAGTAAAAAAACGATATACATCGGAGTAATTGCTATATAAATTCCCTACAGGAAACGCATACTTCAGCAGACACTCCTATGTACATATATATGGCTACTAGAAGTTTTGATCTGATATCATTCACACTATATATTTTACCTTTTATAACGTCAGCAAGTTTATGGTTGATGCACAGCATATGGTGTGGAGTTGTAAATATGGTATCGATTAAGGAAGACTCGGCTACTAAAACACATGCTTAGTTTCAATATAGATAATACAGCAATCTGTCAGGGATAAAGCTTCGGCAGCTGGTAGCCTGAATAACAAAACATACTGAATATGTAAATATGAAATCATTTTATATCAATTATTTCGAATGCTAAAAAACCCACCAAACTTAGTGTAGTACATGGTAAATTTTAAATTTTAAATTAACATCGACTTATCAATTAATACTAAAAACACTGTATTGACGTTCAGTCATGCATGGCCGAATGATAATATTATATACCTGTCAAATGACATGCATTTGATATTGATAGATTAATAGTTAAGATCCAATAAATCCTTCTATGTGTTACTTATCACTCTATGATGTGATAATTATTTGATTAGCCTATAAAATGATTAACACGAACATACTATGTATATCGGTATCATTTGCGAGCGCATAAATACGCTGTTTTTGATTACCGTGATTTGATTGTTATCGTAGCACACCATTCTTTAGTAGACACCTATTTGATATTTTTGTGTTTTTTAAGGAGTATTTTCAATGCCTTTTGAGTTTATGAAATCAAAGTCAAAAACAGAAGGAATGTTCTTAGACGCTAAACACAACCTTTTGTCTCTTTTAAACACAACCACATGTCTCTATCTACTAAACAAAACCTTATATGTCTATCTACTAAACTTATGTCTCTACTAAACACAGACTTATGTCTCTACTAAACACAACCTTATGTCTCTACTAAACACTACCTTATGTCTCTACTAAACACAACCTTATGACTATATCTACTAAATAAAACCTTTTGTCTCTTTCTACTAAACACTTTCTACTAAACACAACCTTATATATCTTATCTACTAAATACAACCTTATGTCTCTACTAAACACAACCTTATATCTCTATCTACTAAACACAACCTTATATCTCTATCTACTAAACACAACTTTATGTCTGCATCTACTAAACACAACTTTATATCTCTTATCTACTAAATACAACCTTATGTCTCTACTAAACACAACCTTATATCTCTATCTACTAAACACAACCGAAATAATTCAACATACTGAACACATCTTTACAATTCAATATGTTTTGCAAAAAGATCTCACTTTTTTCCAAATATTCTTTGAGAATATAAGTCTATGTAATGTGATGTATCTGCTCTGCTAATCGGAAAAGACGTTTTAAACGACGATGCTACGAAAGATGACACCATGAATTGTAAAGTAACGAAACTATATGTTATAAACAAGAATACACTATACAGCTATATGTACATATCATTGAGATTATCATGACGTATTTTTCAAATATTTCGTAAGGGAACCCAATCAATATACATGTAACATACTGATACGTTGTCATTGTAAAAACTAGATAGGCTGCAACAATCAACCAAAGCATTCACATTGTTGAGTAGAACGAATAATATGGCAACGATATCTTACTTGTAGAACAGAGGACACACTATGAAATCTACTATTTACAGGTAGTTAATTGATCACACAATCGATGAAAATAGCGGAAGTAATATTTCCAAGTGTTTGAAGTAAGAACCGGCACACCATGAAGTTTACACCCATTGAATTGTAATCCCCGACGTCACATTTCCCTATAGAACACCAACATTCCCCTACCAACTTTTATGATTTCCAACTGTGCCGCAATTTAATGGATTTATTGGGATGGTTACAATATGCAAGTATCAAACAGCATGATAAAATGAATCATGGAGAGATCCATGGGAATGATTTCCGGGGATTTTAGATTGGGCGTGGACTACATTGCATCATTGTATTATCCTGTTCGCATTGCTGTTATTAACCCGCAATATTGAATTAATGATAATGTGTTTAATCATTCTGTACTTGCAGATACATTTCGTGCCCACTTCAGTCCAGAAGTCCGACGTGGAAGCTTTTTCGGTACTGCGCCCGAGCTGTATAAACCTCTGACGAGACGCGCACTGCACGTGCCGGTTCCATGTCTTAATAAAGCATAAATGCCACTGGGATTTAGGACAATGGCGCGGTCGCTATCTCTTAGATGTGCACTATGTGGAAAGAGTGGGGACTCTCATCTGACAGTGAACCGACAACTTTCTAGTTCTGCTGATTGTGCTAGGTGCAGACTATGTCTAGTACCTGGTACTTGCTACATTTTTTCGTGCATTCACAACTTTCTTGTTCAAAGCTAGGAGTTAAACCACTCAACGACGTGAAGGGAGTCTAATGATGTCGATTGGATGTGTCAAATTTATCGTGTAACTTCACGATAGATTGTGACCCAAACTTGTATAGTTGACGACACTCCCTAAGTCAAGCTGTCTCTGCCTTTATCACATCCAGCTTCACCCCATACTCAAATGAAGATTGTCCAATGCAAGATTATTTAATTTTTTACAGATTTTATTTTTGTTATTTTATTCTTAATTTATTGACCGTTTTAATGTTATATGATGTTATGCAATCTCAAAGTATCTTTGGGATGTGACATCAGTAATTAAAGTGAATAATGAAGCATTTTGTGTTTTGGTTATTGTCCATTACCACGCAGTCATAGTGATGACGTCATATGACAGATTCAAACCCACTTAACACTTTCGGATTAATCAACCGGATTCCCCGTTGATCTCAATCAACGTCTATGGGGATTAAATCATCCACATGGATAGGATTAATAAATATCAACCCGGATTTGTTGACGGATGTGTATCGGGGGAACAATTTTTACATGCTATTTTTAATGCAAAACACGTATTTTAGTTCTACTGTTACACCTATAAGGAACGTCTACACATGATCACATAACATTTTATGCTATAATCGCCTAATGTAACAAATATGAAACCTACCTACGTGTCCCCGCAAACAGAATTACTGTTTTAGATATGTTACATAAAATGTCCATACAATCATTGTAATTCGAGTACTTAGATCAAGTTGCTCATATTATTAATATTGTCAGCGTTATTAGGATTGTCAAAATGAAAATAGAACCTTTAGCAAACATATTGTTATTATACTGTTGAACTTAATGTACTTTTATGTTATGTTACGGATATATCACACGAGATCGAGGAATACAACAGTAATTGTATATAATGACCATACCCGAGGCGGATTTCCGCAAAATACACAAATACAAAAAATAGTTACGCAAAAGGTGATAGTAGTCTTTGTTAGGAGGCATACTTTCAGATAGATCTAAAAAAAGGATGGATCTTCTAGAGAAGCAAATAAGGACAACTGGGGTGATGTAGTTCCGGCTACATCACATATATAGTTACTGTTAGTATTGTAAAGAGCAAAGCACGACCCATCGCAATACTATCAACTCCAACTTCACTTCCATTACATTTTTTCGATAAAACTAAGAATTCATTATATGCATAGAGGAAATACATGTACATATATCTTAAATCCGAACGGATTCGAAAGATCAAACCATTAATTCAACAGTTACCACATGATTTCAATTAAAATATAACGATATAAAATGGTTTAGCTGTGTGTATTGATTTGACGATATGAGACCATATATTTATGAAGACTCGAAATACTTTTTCCGGGAACCGGAAGTTAACAATTAAACATAGGAAACAAGATCCGGAGACGGCATAGGATAATCCACAAACAAGCACATTTCGGATATTCTATTGATGGTATAAATAATAAATACCACATACAAATTACCTCCTCCTCGCAAAAAGGTAAATAAATAAAGACCCTTTTTACACAAACTATCAATTGAATTTGTAGAGCTTACATTACGATTGGTAGTTGAATATAGAATTTATTTTACACGAGTGAGTTATTTTTAAAAAGCTAGTGTCTTTTGTAACTTTTAAAAATAACTTACGAGTTTGAAATAAATTCCATATCCAACAACCCCGAGTAGTGAGACCACAATAAAACCAAATACAAGAAGGCCAAAATATTTGCCGACAAAAAGTAAATTGATATCATAAGCCTATACGCACTCATTAAAAGTCTTAATTGCTTAAAAAGGTTTTATTTACAGAACAACTGTTCTATGTATTCCTGCTCACGAATGTCATTTTGAATCTAGATTTCTATAGAAATCGGAACAATTACTTAATCGGTGTCAAACTACATTTGGACTTGTTTACGGCAAAGTGACATCCACTGTAACCAAGTTGAAGTCCGGCCTAGGTGCGTGCAATGATAATTCAGCCCACAATCGTTTCAAATCGAAACTTAACAGTGGATTCTACACATAATGGTCAAATTTCACATTGAAGCTTTCTTCTTTGATTTTGGTTTCTCTGGAGAGTATGGAGTTTCATTGGAAGTCTTCTGTTAGGAAAGTCGTGACAAACACTTATTTTGATGCATGGTGTCAAAAGTGAAGTAATAGTCCTGTGTGCTATACTATGATTTTAAGGCAATCCATCAGTACCTCGGATCAAATCCGTTATGGTCTTTAACGCTATGATTTCCCAAAACCATATGGCAGATTTGCGAAATAATTAACCTTTCATATCGGCTGAGCTTACAAATGTGATTTGCAAACTAAGCAAGAAACAGTTAACAATGACGTCAAACATTTTCTGATGCATTGCATTATATCAGAGCAGAGATATATTGCTACAACACAAATTAAATTCAATTAGTGTTGAAAAGTTCGTGCAGTATGATTCGACGATGATTAGACGAAAAATACTCGGTTATTCTTGGTGGGAGAAGCGACATTGTTTTAGATGAATAAGAAGTAACAAACTCGGTGGAATGTTCACAGAAATGAACGTCATAATCCACAATGCAATTTAAGTGACTCACTGAGATTGAAATAATATTGTACATGTGTTACATTTATGTAATGTTGTAAAAATGTTGAAAACGACAAGACAATTTAATCTCTATGAAGGTAGACCGTCCCTTCTGGTTTCCTCTGAAATTTTTTGTTTATTTTTCAAAATTTTGGTTTAAGGTAATCGTATGTTTCGAGGTTGATTTTTTCCATGGTTGTTTAACGATACGTACTAACGACTAAATATTCCGGATTTTAAGGATTTTTTTTAATAAATGATATTTCCTCCATGTAACGAATGATAAAGATGTTTTAGCAACGTAGATATGAATATATGTAAATCATCCATATGAACAATGGCGAACTTTCTCAGATAACCGGAAGTCGGAAGTTAAAACAAGATCCAGTGAAAAACTGCTCAATATTGCAGTAGATAAACACTTAAACTTGAAATTTGTAAACAGATAGGGTTAATAGATTTAGTATCAGAATAACAACATAAAATTGATGAACAGAAGGACAAAAATACGGAGAGACAGAACAAAAAAGGGAGACTACATATAACAGGTATACAATTACACAACGATTAACTATAATGAAACAATACATTTTTATGAAAAGTATGATCACACAAACTATAGATTTGTTTTATCAAAAATATCCTAGAGTTTGTGAGATATCTCTTTAACTTTTATTAGACTTTCATTATTAAGTATAATTAAATAATTGAAGAAAAACATTGGGTGTTTTGTCAAAGTATCTGTATTTACTTGTAAAAACCTTTCAAAATCCAGTAATGGATATGTGATCCAAAAAGTTATGTAAATAATGTTTAATGTCATAAAACTGTATTATTTTTTGAAGAGTAAAAATAACTACATATTGTGATCACAAATATGAAAGCAAAATGTCACAAATAAAATTTTGGCTACTTTTTTAAAGACTTCAGAATTTAAGAAAAATTGTGGACCGGTAAATTTGTTGTTTTAAGGTCTTAGTGAGGCAAGGTCTATTTTAGCAGTATCACAACATGGTCACACCACGGCCATAGTAATTTCTTAATCTTATTTAAGACTCATTAGTTACATTAAATGTAAATTAATACATGATTTTATAACATATATATTGTAGAATAATCAAAATATTGAATCACAATAACAAAGTATTTCGGAATTTTAGGGAATTATCATAAGATAATTGATTCATTATAAGGTGTCAAGGTAAAACACACATATTCTCAATTACAGAAGATATAATGATTTTTCCTTATTCCTTATAGATTGGCGGCCATCTTGGAAAATATCTTTCATAAGGCCATAAGCCAACTTATTGGGATTTAAAGGCATTATTTTATTATCTATTTCAAATTGCTGAAATGCTTCAGTAAAAATACCACTAAATATGTCAAAGTCCAACAAAAAATAGTCATATATAGCAGATATATTGATTTTTCTTATAACTTGGCGGCCATCTTCGAAAATGTCTTTTATAAGGCCATAATTTAATCTAAGGGGATTTAAATTCATCAATTTATGATCTATATTCAAATTGCTAAAATGCTTCAGTAAAAATACACCTAAATATGTCATAGTCCAACAAAAAATAGTCATACATTGACTTTTCTTATGAATTGGCGGCCATCGAGGAAAATGGCCGCCATTTCTATATTTAGAAAAAATCTGAGGTGGCCCGGGTTCTTATTTTGTTTCCTTTATGCTTAAGTATATTTGTGGCAAGTTTCATGCTTTTATCAAAATGTGCACAATTTTTTCACGAATCCACTGGTCTATTAGACAAAAGGATTTTTTGAGTTTGTAACGGATTTAGGTTGCAATGGAAGCAAGCGCGTTTGTAAATGTTTTTATCGGCTTATCGGCGATAAGCTCCTCGGCGCATAAGTATTGGAAATGAACCCCAGTCCGCTTTATGTGAATTCCAACGAGGAAGGGGCTCCTCTAATATTGATGACCCTATTTATTTTTTAGATGATGGGACAGTCATCGCTCCCACACATATCATCGTTTACCCTCCAATGATAAATCTAGTAAACAGATGTTACATCGCCGGCAATGCCTTTGATGCATTTTCTTAGTACAAATGGCGAAAACCCTGTTTTGTCACTCTGCGTAGAGAACATGGCCAGAAAATGTGGGAAGGTATTGTAAGAAGCATTGTGAATATTGGTTATTTGTTCCTTTTGAGGATGAATTTGTTTCATTTGTTTTATTTTTGGAAGCCATCTGTAGTATCGTTATATACCATGGAGCCCAACAATTGGACACTTTCAATGACACGGATATCCAGTGTCACAGTTCAAGGATACACAGGATAGTATACTCGAGAGAAGATTCTAAGCTAAAACAATTCAAACCGAGCTGGGGATAACACGCTCGTGAGAAATAATAAAAATGAAGTTGTGATAGTACACCAGCAATACCGATCAATATGAAAACAATTATACTCGCAATTGATCTTAAACCACCGCCTTCTAGAAAATCTAGATACCATGAGCTCGGCATGACCAGCCGATTGATTATACAGGATAAATGTTACCTCTCATCTATCCGGAGTCCGAAGACAAATTAGTGTGCAGCAGTAAAAAATGGAAGAAAAAAAAGCAAAACCTATTCTAATGTGAAAGCCTTCAGCTACACTGGTATCACACGTACACTCACCACACCCAAAAGTTGTGCACTTTCACAAGAAACCAGTGCACCTGGCCTCGAGACGTGGGCAAGCTTTCGTGGATGCTTGATTATATATGTTTCTTTACCACAAGGTTGAAAAAACCCTGCGGAAAGCATATTTCAGGAGCTTAAAATGGATTTAAACCAGCATCCAGCATGCTTTCAATGACAACGATTATCTAATTATTATCGAAAGGAAAGAAGTCAAATTACTTTGTCTCTCCTAAATCACTTGAACGTTCGGAAATTAGAGAGAGATTTGAGCTTCCGTCGGATAAAGCTTCGGATTCATCAGAATCACAAGAACGTTTGAACCGTTTGCAAATGTAATGAGCTTACTGCAAAGCATAGTATCCGTGACGAGTGTTGCCCTATTTTGGCATTACCGAGACTCTCAATGTTGAACGAGACCAGCCGAACAAGACCATGTGAACGAGACCAGTCGAACTTGAGTGTGGTCCGGTTCATTTGGAACTTTACACCTGGTAGAAGGCGCTCTGCAATGGTAAACAAACATGGCCGGATGCTCACGAAAACCACAATACATATTATTTGTGTACAACGACATCCTAAAGAATACTAATTTGCAATCTCTTTAACTGAACATTTTCTGTTGTACCAGTGTGGCTGACAGTACTTTTTGAACAATTATATCAGTCATATTTGTGGGCGTGTTGCTATCAGCAAATGAATTCTTTTTAATCGTTTTTTTTCGATATTTGAAATCAAAACACTGAAATACGAACCGTACCAGACTTTCCTTCAGCGGCGGCGAGAGTCTCGGGGATGGAAGTTTTACTCACGGTCCTTCTATGAATGCAAAATCGTCCCCGCAAACTTGATGTGTCAGTGTGTAAACCAAAACGTTAAATATAGGCACTTCAGAGTACAAGTGAACAGCAGACAATGGCCTTGCTATATAAGTATATAAAGTGTTGGAATGGATGCAACCATCAATACCCCTCAAAGAGTATCTATGAAAACAGCGATCCAAAAGAAACATTAGAACATTCAATGCATGCTATGTATTACTCTCTATACCGCTGTATCAAAACCGAAAGCTAGGTAGGTATAAACATGAACAATAACAATTTTTTTATTATGCAATTTTGTCGTAATCTTCGTAATCCTGTAGCGTCAATCACGATATTTCCCTCGTGAGTGAAATCTGAATCTGTAACACTTCATAATATTCCAGTTAACAAATGAAATTTGATAAAATATGCGTAAACATTAAGTTTAATCGGATAATATGATCGAAATATCGGCTCATTTCATTTACTAATTTCGTTACTATAAATAGAATTAATACTCTCACGTGCGTCTTCCATGCATTAATGAAAATGTGTCGTCTGCAAAGCTCCGTATACCAATTATGTTTTTTTTTAGAAATTTCGACCACATGGTCGTGCACGTGACTATAGTAATTTTCAAAGGTGTATTTTTAGGTATGTTAATTCCCTCCTACCCTTGATTTCGAACTGATTATATATTATTTTAAACTATCAGAAGAATTTTGTTTTGATTTGTATGTAAACTGTCAATGTTGTAACTCAATGGCGATCATCTTCGAGATCAAATACTGTTAAATTATTAGTGTATTACTATTTGGGACTAGTCACGTTAAACGACACGTTGAATTGTGACCTCACATGTTATAACACTGATAATCAATGCCTTTACCGGTGGTATCACTACATAACATTTCATCTCTGTAATTAAAATCAATTCATCATCAAAATAATTAAAGATAATGAATTTCGGCTCTAAAATTGACGGGCCGTTTGATATATGAAGGATGATTTTAATATGAATCATAAAACAATGATATATAGAGGATATTCTTTATTTCATAATGAACAACAGTCATGGTTCAACAAATGAGGTGAACAATCACGAGTTTTCATCTGACAAGATAAAACATGACTGCTTTTTATCATAAAACATGATATATTATAATTATCATATTTTTACGTTTTTGTCCTAGGTCTACACCTCTATACGTACTGATACTGTAATAGTTCATGTGTTTCAATCTACCGCTATACATACTTAGCTCTCATTGGCTACTTTATTCCACAAAAAAATAACTTACAAAAAACATAGAAAAATATCGATATTTCAAAAACTAATGTCAAACTGATATTTAGACTGCAAATACTGTGCTCTTATAGGTCAGTATTGAGTGTGAAAATATCAAAACTGATTTTCACTCGGGTGAAAAATACTACATATATGTTTACCATAAAATATTGCGCGGGCTGTATCCATGTGAAATATGTCAGGTCAGAGGCTTTCAGGTCAGAGGCGCTACTCTTGAACCAGGCGATTGAGTTCTTGTCAAGGTGGCAGATGCTACTGGATGTCATTTTATATCTGACTCACGGAGAAATGATGTATATATTGTAGAGAGCAAACCCAATCACACATTCTCAGTGTCTGCTATCAAGCGAGATGAAGGAGAAGCTAAGGAAGAACTGTTTACTTTGATATATTTCTACTGATGAAGAGCACAATCCTATGAAACCGAAACCAGTACCGAGAAAGAAGTGTACCAACTGAAAGATCAAACCGATAATTCATCCGTTTTTATATACAAATCTCTGTATAGTATTCCAGTTCAATTGAACGACGGTCCTGAGGATGCGAACTTGGGTGAGGAGGCTGATGATGACGATCCACCTCAAGACGTTCAGGATGTTAATTCTCGGGAACCAATAATGGAACCGAGGAGATTTCATTTCAACAAATTTTATTGCAAATAATATGCAAATGGATTTGGCAACAGGCAAAGCCTATATTAGCCATCTCCAAACAAATCCGGTATAGTAAATTATCGACAAAATATTTTAACATAACATTATCTCATAACATTATACATTATTGAGTATCTCCTCAACCTATCACCGTAGAAAAAATCTAATTTTTTTAATTTTAGTTTTACTAATTATATAAGTTTCAGATATATATTCTGATATACATTGCAATAAATATGTATTTTTTCTTCATCACAATTGTCGCAGCCACGTAGAAGAGTTTTTGTGTTAAAATGCGAATAGGGAATATTAGAGTTATGTATTTCGGTTCTAAGTGATGATCATGGTTCAATAAATAAAGGACATATAAAAAGATAGTGTTCTGCTGTTTCATCACCAAGGCCACACGAACAAATTGGAGAATACTTCAAATGATCGCAAAATAGGTCAAAATTTAGATGTCTAGAGGAATTTCTGAGCTGGCACAGAGTAATATTTATAATTCGAGAACCTTTGTTTATAAAGGTATTTGTTATATCAGGTTCCATTTTATTAATGATAAAAAGGAATGTTTGTTTTAAATTGTGCAACAGTATTAACATTCGAAAAATCAAAGTTTAAATCGAAAGAATTAAATTCCCTAAATGTGCTTGGATAAAATTTATAAAGTCTATCATGGGAGGTACCCCTGCGCAATCCCGTTATAATCCTAGCGGCTTCTAAGTGAATAGACTCTAGCAGAAGTTACATTGTTCAGTACAGTTATCCCATAAAACATCAACATATTCTAAAAAAAGGTCAAATATAAATTTTATAAATGTTTAAAAGAGTTTTACGTGACACTTTTTCTTTAATGTTTTTAAATATTTATCCTTTTAAATGCTTTCTGGTATACATAATCTATATGGTGAGTCTATTTACAATCGTCAGAAAGTAAACTCCTAAATGTCTATGTATGCTAGCAGTATGACGTTTCGTTTCCTTGAAAACATTAATGATTCAGTTTTTGTGGGGTTAAACTTTATGTCCCATATCAGAGCCAAGGAACTTATATTTGAAAGATTTGTGAAAGTGTATGGACAGCATAGATTTGGTTGTTAATATATAATATAAATAAAAAAGGGACTAAAACAGATCCCTGGGGGACTCCAGCATTAACAGTTCTAAAGGTAGAGAAAATGCCTTCAGTTAAAACACGTTGCTTTCTATCAGGAAGATGATTTCTAAACCACCCAATAATTTCCCTTTAAAACCATAAGATTCTAATTTATATAATAGCCCATCATGTCACACTCTATCAAAGGCTTTACTTATATCACAGAAAACAGACCGAACTTCTTTTCCTTTGTCTAATGAGTCAGTGATTTTATTGTATATCGCAAGAAGTTGGTTCTCAGTTGAATTACCGGGGATGAAGCCAGACTGATGTTTAGTGATAACTTCACAATCACACAGGTAATTATAGAGATACTTCAAAAAATTCTTTTTCTATTATTTTACTGAAGCAAGAGGTAGGTCGATAGTTGGAAATAGCATTTACATCACCTTACCCTTTGTATATGGCATTGATGTTAGCAGCTTTCCGTGGCTAGGGAATACAACCGGTTTCCATAGTTTTATTGCAGAGATGGGTAAGAGGAATAAAAATAGACGGTGTCAATAGTTTTATGAATTTTGGGGACAATCCCATCAGGTCCGGCAGGTTTCTTTTCATTAAGATTAGAAAGCTGATTTTTGATATCCTGTTCGGTAAATACAATATTGTCAACCTTAAAATGAAACTCGGGAGGAGGGGGAAGATAATTAAGAGGATATTGGAGAAACGACTCATTATGTTTTTGAGGGGGGTAGACGTTTGCTTATTATCAATTTTAACAAAGATTTAGCAATTTTCAACCATTTATCTGGAGACAGGTTATTATTATTTAAAGATGATTCAAGTTTCAGTAAATATTTTTTTTTCTCTCTAATTAGGTCAAAAGTTTCATTTCGAACTAATCTGTACCTTTCCCAGTGAGTCGGAAAATTGGAATTCATAGCTTTTTTGTGGATGCGGTTCCTCTGTCTAATTTTTAATCTAATCGTGTTTGTAAACCAAGGCTTATCATTTGGTCGCACTGTAACTATTTGTGTATTAATTGTTTCAACTAGAATATTATTAAATTCAAATACATCATTGTATTGTGAGACAGAGATCCAGTCAATATTACTAATATTACCATTAATCCTATCAATATCAGCACCATCATATTCATATATCGTTTTCTTATATGCAGTTTGTCTATATACTGAATATGATATACAAAAGTTAATAAGACAATGATCACTGCAAATTGGAGCAAGAACATTTGTATCCCTTATAAGATGATTGTTGTTAGATAGAACAATGTCAATAGAGGAAGAAGACGTAGGAATAATGCGCGTGGGTTCTTTAATAGAACTATTCAGATTATGTTTTGTAAGTAATCGGCCTAGATGAGAGTGTGGCTAAAGGTTTGACATACATACAAAATGTTTCAACATTTATATCACCAGTTATAACTACATCAGTAATATTATCATCAAAAACAATATTAAACATGTCATCTAATTTTTGCCAGTATTCTACATTAGATTCTGGTCTATATATACACCCTAGTAAGACCTTATGGCTTTCTACTAAAACTTCTAAACAAATAATTTCAATATTGTC